>CABEEJ010001737.1:111781-139118 GCA_901482245.1 Timema douglasi | reverse complement strand
ACGGGACTGGGCCGTGGGAATCTCCCCTCGATAAATTCTGGTAGAAAAATCCTTCAAAATTTTAGAGTAAATTTGAGAGTAGTTTATAAATTAATTAGAAAATTAAAAACAAAAAGCATTTACGTTCGTTTATTTATATTTTTTGTTAATTAAATTATGTGTTTAAATTAAAATCAGTTATTGACACGTTAAACAACTGGCTAGTGAGAGATGACGTGGCAGTAAAATTAGTGGTGACTATAACATTGATTTATACGGGTTTTTAAAATGATTATTGTTAGTACTAACTACTAACTAAAAACATTCTTTAAGAGGGAGCGCGGCCCCCACACCCATCCCTCTGGATCCACCTCTGATATGAAAACAGGCAGCGTCAGGGGGTTCAATTATTCCCTTTCTTAAAGTACAATTTGTGTTAAACAGTTGTATTTATCCTCAATTTTTAGGCTAATAGATGTTGGCAGTCTTATAAATTCTTCACAACTAGTGTCCACTTTTATTTGGAATGGCCTTATCCGATAGCTAGAAAAGTTACTGGATCCAATTTTACGTGTAGATACGTCAAATCATTTGATTTGCAGTGGTCACTTTTGGTAGATATTATCAATAAAATAACACTAATAAAATAGTAAAATGTTATCAATTTTAACCAAAAAAAATATGTTTTATATTTTATAAAAGTGTCTTCCTATAAAAATGGGATTGTCCAACTAAAGATATGTTAAAAACACTTTAAACTACTTCAGGATAGATTTTATGAAGTCGAATTCCTTACCATCTTTTGTTTGTGGATTTACACAAGAGCTACAGCAGTTATAGTCCGTTCATGGTATATTTGCTTTTTTCTAAATTTTTTGTAACACATTTTAAAATTTAGTAAGGAGAGATAATATATTACTTGTTAATTAATCAGTGTGTGTGGTACAGTGGCGTAATTACGGCAATACAGACAATGCAGCTGCATCCGGGCCCTTAGCCAAAAGAGACCCCGGACCCTTGCGGACACAAATATACCACGGAGAGACATAAGGCAATAAACAAACCCCCAAAAAATCGATAAAGGAGTGATAATGCTTTTTTTATGCATTTATGACTCATTTCTATTTCTCACACCAATAATATTGATGAGCTTTTTGATGAAGAAGTATAGAAAATTGCTCTTTCACTAATCAACAGCCCTCAGAACTTGCTTTAATCAAGTTTTCAGACATGAGCTCCAGTTATTTTGATGTTTACTCACTTCTTTTTATTTTTTTGACAATTCCTACTCCGGTAGCAACAGCAGACAGGACATTTTCTAAGTTGAAGATCATCAAGAACTACCTACGGAACACCATGGGACAAGATCACATGTCACAGCTAGCCCTCCTCATCATATAAGCAGAGAGATAAGGAAAAATGGACGGTTCAGCCCTGATTCACGAGTTTGCTTCCATCAAGTCGCGGAAGAACACATAAGCTCAGTCAGTAGCATGTCTGCCTTGAAAGCTAAGAGTCCCGGGTTTGATTTCCGGCATGACCGAAAATTTATCATTGATGAAAATATGGGTTTACCCTTTCACATTGATAAATTAACGACCAGGGACTGGATGTTGTGCCTGTCCTAGTCTTAAGATAGATAATAAGGCATATTAAGCTACGACAGGCCTAGCCAACCAGTAGTGGAAAAATATATTACTTAAATACAAAAAACTGACCCATGTCATAGGCTGGAAACAGTAATGGATGCAAAAAAAAAAGTCACCCAAGAAGAAATGGTAAACATGTAATATTTTGTAAATGTACTGTATTTTTATAAACCTGTATTTTATTTGACCTGTAGAGGAGGGGGCCTGGTGTCAATGCTCGCATCAGGGTCTTTGATTTGTAGTTACACCACTGGTATGGTCAAATTAAATATTAGAAAATCCTAAAGTGCTGTATTACATATTAAACAAGTTTTTTGGATCTGTTCTTTTTTAGGTAAATATGACATTTATTCTTTTAATACGTGTAATTAGAAAAGATTTGTTGAAATTAAATAATCTATCATTTTCATATTTAGGATATATTTTATCAAATCTAGGAATAGCTCGATTGGTAATCCTTTCCTTGAAGTGTAGTGGAGGAACTCGATTTTTTTTTATCATCACGTCATACAACCAATTCTGATTATAAGCCTATGTACTAGATTGTACTTAGAGGTAATGTACACGCATTTGCTTGGAGGGAAAGTGGAAATCAATTTAGGAAAAAACCAACTTCAATAGAGCCGTCAGGAATTCGAACCCCAATACCCCTGTAATTGGCAGTCTGGTCTATTGTGAGAGTATCACCTTAGACCATGTGGCCACCGACATGTGCTATTTACCTATGCGTATAGCCGAACGGGTAGTAGAACGCAGTACAACAATTTCATATTCGTAGCTCTTTCCTGTCAAATAAAAAAGTTTCTGTGCCTCTAAATTAGTCTTGTAGGTTTGTAAACAAAATGAGCAAATTAGAAATCGAGTCCTACTTAATTCAACAGAGAAGCTTATAGAGAAATAATCATGGCAAAGATCATGAAATAACATGTGAATTAGCTATTACAGTAATTTTCAACACACATTCCAACGGTCATTGTTTTGATACTTGTTTTGTAAATAATTATTGCAACCAACAAAAACTGTTCCTTTCAGAAAATGGATTATGCATGTATACAATTTAAGTTCAATGTGTATTTTGAAACATTATTCTGAATACTTTTTAAATTTAAAATTATTATTATACCTATACAATTTATTTAATTAAAGCCACTTCCCTGAAACTAATTTTCAAAACAAGTAAAGAATATTTTGATTTACTTTTGTTTGAAATACAAGGAAATTACTGTTCAATTTTAATAATGTAAGACAATCTGTATCCCTTTTTTGCTCATATATCAAACATCGCAGAAAATTAAGATCTGGGCAACGACCAGACTACGCATAGTTTTTCTGATAGTTACTTATTTTGCTAATGATCACCTATGTGAAACCCCCCTCCTAGCGAAACTTAAAAAATGCTAACTATCTAACTAACTATATAATTCGTAAGTATCACTAACCAGTTCTCACAATAAATGTATTTATTTGTGGGAAGCCGGATGATTCTTCACTAAATTTAAAAATGTCGGGAGATACTCTTGAACCTCGGGACCTCTGGGTGAAGTAGAACTGGACTCTTAGGCGCTGAGATCTGAAGCTGGATCACTCGTGTACACTATCGAATGAATGTTATTGGGAAGCTAGGGTTAGGTGAATAAGATATGACTCTTAAGTGTGTCAATGTTGATATAGGTTTTTATTACAGAATATCTGCTTAAAATTTATAGACAATTATATAAGGATTTGGTTACAATCTCACAAATCCACTCAATAAAATATCCTTTGACAGTAAAAAAAAAGCAATGGTACAAACTGTGAAAATTACAATTAAATAAGTGAATACACTCTTATATCTTCAGTCGATATTGCCTTGGTGACAAACAGACAACAGTTTTGTTTGTCAAATTAAGTTCAATATAATGTGTTATTAATTAATTGATCAATAATTATTGTAAAATATAATTTTAGTGAGTAGTGTATAATAACTACTTTTGGCTATGCAAGATGGCAGTCACAGATATGTTGGATCCCCGACCCCTCTTAAACCTTGCAGCCAATGAGAGTATAGTAAATAAAGCACCTTTGCTACGTTTTACTCCAGAAATTCTTTTATCAGAATGAAACTATGCATTGTTCAGCTTCCTAACCACCATACATTTAAACTTGCATTGTAGTATTTGACATTTTTACTTCTATACCTCTATTTGAAGTATTTCAACTTTACTTTGGTCCACGACTGGGTGAACTATTTAGTAATACATAATTATTCAAAATAAGATTGAATACTTTTGGGGATATGTATATTATGTGTTGTTTCCATTCATAATGTAGATGTATGGTTTATTTTTCTCGCCATAGTGTGTGTGTCGTGTAAAGTTGGCTGGACTGAACTTGATGGATGAGGGGTAATTTCATTTATTGATAGCGAATAAACAAAGACATGAGAGGCCTCCTTTTTTAACCGTGTAAATAGGTATGTTTTCACCATGGTAGAATAAAACAAAGGATAACTGTTAGCTTGAATGGTTTCAGTCATTAATGCTTAGACCTATGATGGTACTCTGCGTTCACATTTGGATGATATATTATCATTTTAACCTGTTTATGCTTATATATTTATGTGCATTTGTAATTATGTACATAATTATGTACGACTGTATTTATTTATTAATTAATTAATTTATACGTGTATGATGTAATTTATGTGTATGTGTGTATTTATACATATATGCATAATGCATGTATTGTATATATTGTCTGCATGTTATTTATATAAATGTTATGCATTGGATGAATGGATGGAAATATGATGATTTATATGTATAATGGTATGTATATAAACTATTGTATATAAATGTATAGTGGTATATGGGGCTAATGTATGTATGAGGGTATATATATATATATATTGCTATGTACAGATGATGTATGTATGAATAAATGTGTGTATATGTTTGTATATATGTTGTCATGTATGTGTGATGATTTGTATATATGTATGATGGCATGTATACATGGATGTATGTGGTTTTGAATGTGTAATGGTATGTACAATAGTTTGTATGATGATATTTGCGTACATATGTGTCTGTTATATATATGTGTGTAGACTACAGGGGTGGATCTACTATTAAACTAATTAAGCTTCAGGGCCCCTAATCCCGGAGGTGCCCCTTAAACAACCTTATTCCACATTGCTTAAAAATGTTGGGTCTTCTGTACGATAAAGGCTTAAAAAAATATATTAATACTATAGTGTGATTAAATACAATTCCGTAGTTATAATAAAAATTGTGTATTGGGAAATATTATCCCACCCCTTTCTCAGATAACGTGCTTTAGGTTATTATATTCCCTCCAAGCAAAATATATTTTAAAAGGCTTATATAAGGAGCTCCTGTCGATTGTAGTGCCAAAGTGTTTATTTTAGTAATTTAGAATATAATAAAATCACTAAGTGGGTAACCGTTAGCCCAATGAGGTTCGAGTTATTTTAGGAATTGGTGAATGGTTCTAAAATTGTTTAAGATAGTATTAACATTATAATATTGTATTACAAAGATGATATTGAACACAAATGAGTAAACCTAAGTTATCAGTTATTTTTGCATCTTGGAAAATCCCAGAACACAGAAGAAAACACGCCACCTAAGATGCAAAGCGCATTTTTCGGTCTACCATGACTGAATAGTGTTTAAGTTATGTATGAATATTGTCTTTGGAAAATAGCATAGCAAGAAAGCTCTCATATGACAAAACTGCATGTAAATATTTTGCTATAAAACAGAAATAAGACGTGTATGTTGCTAAATGGACTTCGTGTATTCTCATAGGTGTCTAAAATAAGAGATTATATTGACTGTGGTCTTTTCTATGTTTGATTTCATCATTCTATAATGCATCATGCATGTCTATAACATTTCCATAATTTTCGTACCCCTATAACTCAAAAGCCTTAACACAAATGACATTTGTATGCAAACCAGTGACTTTTCCCATATGAGATAATCCAGTACCGCAATTTTAATAAAATCTGAGAAGAAGTGGTTACCAGGGGCGGAGATTAATGATTTACTCAACCACTGCACCTAAAATTTGGGGAGTTTGGGAGTATCCACACAACCACCAGTGGTAAGAAAATTTTTGGACTATATACACCTCTCTAAGCTATTTAGAAGGTTTTTTTAATTGTAATTGTGGACTTGAGTTTAACTTTTTTAAACTAGTCACTAACATTAAAAATATAAAAAGCAAACCTAGGCTTGGCTCAAATAAAATTGTTTTAAAACTCCTTTAAAAAAAACATGTTTAATAGACTTTCTTTAAAATGTTTACCGTTCACCGTACTATTTTAATACAAAATATTCTCAAATATAAAGTACATACTACATAATATAACAAACTAAGCACTATGCTATTTGAATTTCGAATGGAAAACTTCCAAATAATTAGGTACTTTTAACTTCATACTTTTAACTTAATTTCAAACCAATCGATATTTTTCATCAGATTGCTGTTTTAACAAACACCTTTTTAGTCAACTTATAGATTGCGTCTGGGAAACCACTGAAGATAAGAAGGTCAATGATAATGACGACACAAAAAGCTAATATTATTGGTATTGGATTAGGCTGTGGCTTGTGAGAAGACGATTGAACACACTGTCCAATTCAACCTACACATGCATATTATCAAAGGGAACGATTTTTAGTTGTATTTGATACTATAAAATAGTTACTTTTGACTTTTGAATGTAGTTCATTAAAAAAAAAGCTACTGACCACCTATTCTATGTTCCCAAACTATAAATCAATTAGATATTTATCATAACATAAGTAAAAATGAAGAAGTAATGAATATTTTCCTCAAACCCTGCCGTGCAGGAGTACTTTTACGCTCGACCCCTGCACGAGCAGGCCTGAGGGGTCTGTTCTCGACCCCTGGTGGTTACATTTTGTTTAATGTGTGGTGATTTCTCGTGGAATAACCCCACTGAAAAAGATAATAGTGGTTACCCAGAGCGGGTTGTAAAGGGGTACCCATAACAGTTAAAGCTTCGGGGCTACAAAAATGTATGTCCGCCACTTTGTAGACATGTATACTCCATTCACGGTAAGAATTACCCTCTGAAAGGTCTTTTTTCCTACCAATATCCTACTATTTAATACATTTCTGGTATGGTAAAAGACCTTTCAGAAAACAATCCCTACGCTGAAAGGACTTTATATATCTATTTTATGTATGTTGGTTTGTATATATGGTGGTATGTATATATTTATGTAAGGGTGGATGGTTTGATGTGTGATGGTATGTATTATGATAGATTGTATATATGAAGGCAATTATGTGTCTATAATGAAACAAATGTATATATGATGATATGTATGTATTTATGTATGAAACTTTGAATCTATAATGATATACATGACGAGGCAAATATGTTTTTATCGTGCTGGAACCAACCAATGGGAGTGGATCTTGAATGGTACCAGTATTATTATTATTAGCACCGCGTCTTACTACCTGTTCGGGTTATACGCACTTACGGTAATGTGTAATGGTAGAGTGATTGTGAGATGAAATTGAGGACCTACAGTTTAACGTGGAATCCGAACCACGGTGGAGGCCTGGCATTCCTCACATTCACAAGTTGTGATTAATACACGTCTTGTCAGAGGTGAAGGAAGGGCTTGGTAATCAGATAAATCTGTGCCGGGACCGAGGAATGGTACCAGTAATTTTATCGCTAAGCCTATGATGGTACCTCAGTGTATCATACATGAGTGAGGACTCTACGTTAGACCTATAACAGGAGTGGGTCTCATGATGAGCGGTAGGAAGGATAGAGAGGGTCTCAGTATTCAGGTCGATGTCAAAAATACGGATGGGAAAGAGCTACTGGCGGCCACTTGTAGATGAGATGAGCAGGTGATAAGATATTCACAGCTCTCTTGATATGTTAGTAAGGAGGGTGTAGGGGAATTCACCGTTGTCAGGGTGAGGTCATGGTGGTAAGGATGGGAATGGGTTAAGGAATGGATAAGGAGATCTCCTCAATTTTATCGCATTGTTTTATTATTATTATTTAGCACCGCGTCTTACTACCCGTTCGGGTTATACGCTTTACGCACTAATTACGCTAATAGATTAGGAATTTGGAAGGTTGAATTAGAGGAAGTGGAAAACCATTTAGGAAAAATCACCCCCAGTTTACCCGACCGAGATTCGAACCTCGATCTCGTCGTCCTCAGCAGTAGAGCTCAACACGACTAGCGCGTTAGCTAACTACGCCACCGAGGCGGGTTATCCCATTGTTGAAGTATATCGATGTTTAATGACTTATATTAAATTCTAGTGAAATATATTGAAATCTGTTGAGGTAGGCTTAAATCTGTTGAAGTCTGTGGAAAGGTTATCAAATGTCGTTCGTACTTGGAATACTATTAATATATAATTAAACAATTAGGCAAAATATGGAAAACCTTAGTCACTATTATTACAATCACATTCAAGAAATATCGAATCCCTTAAAGAAAACAACAAAATATTTAATAATCCCCTTCTTACACGAACATAAGTAGTTGAGATTACATCTGTCTGCGCTAACTACAGCCTCGACTTCTCTGACGATGACGGTTCCAGCAAGTTTATTGAAGGTTGACCAGCTAAATTGGATATCCTTACAAGATAATAGATAATGTACCCATCTTACAGATTATTGTTTATAACGAAGATGTACCTATATTTTGTCCAGCGTGGTTGGATACTATGAGTAATTTTCATTGGGAAGCTCTAATTCGCCAAAGTTGGCCGAATTTTTCCATTGATCTTCTCAGATTTACGTCTTTCTTTAAGATTTCCAACATTTGAAAATCGGACACATTCCTTAGATGTTATAACATTCTCATGGACCATCAGTGTTCTTAAGTAATAGTTTCCTTATAAAGTTTATTCAAAGTCCCATTGTTGACTCGTGATTACTATAGTAAACAAGGTAGAATGTTAGCTGCATTCAGAGATCACTAATAATTTGTTACATCACGATAGTTGGTTTTCCACACAGTAGCGTTTGACTTGCACTGAATTCGGTAGTGAATTAGGTACAGAAATTTCGCACTATTGTATGTCACGGCGTGGTGGAAGGTCAAGATTGTTGATTTGCACGTCCCATCACGCGTACAGACATGGGGGGAGTCGTCATTCATTACGGCCCTATTGTCAAGATGACAGCCCACGATATGGTTTCTTTCTCCTATCCACGTACCTTTCCCAGGCCTACTTTCATCTTTCCCCAGAGGAGGTGAGCATTAGAAATAACCATTTTCTGGTACGCTTTTAATAGCAAAATTTCAGATCATTAAATTCCAGAGGAATACTGATTATATAATTGAAGAATTAACATATCTGATCTACAGTAGATCCGACGTTAGTTATACTCAATTCATGATAGGAATTATTCTCTGAAAGGTCTTTTTTCATGCCAATAGCCTACTATATAATAGATTTCTGGTAGGAAAAAAGGCCTTTCAGAAAACAATTCCTAAGGGGAACGGACTTTATACATTCAACCACCAAGCGTTAGAGTCTAAACGTGAGTGTGAGAAGAGAACTGGAATATATATTATATATTTTTATCACCACGTCTTACTACTTGTTAGGTTATACGCATTTATGATAATTACTCTTATGCGGGAGAGATGAGGAAATAAGCAGATTCGGTCTAGGGGTAAGGTGTCGGACTTCTGTGCTGGCGGCCGGGGTCCAATCCTCGGTCCCGGCACAGATTTATCTGATTACCAAACCCTTCCTTCACCTCTGACAAGTAATGTGGGGAATGCCAGGCCTCCACCGTGGTTCGGATCCCACGTTAAACTGTAGATCCTCCATTTCATCTCCCAATCACCCTACCAATACACATTAGCGTAAGTGCGTATAGCCCGAACGGGTAGTAATACGTGGTGCTAATAATAATAATAATAAAAATAAGCAGATTGGAGGTAGTCTACCTGCATTTGCGTGGAAGGAGAGTGGGAAACCATTAGGGGAAAACCACCCTCTGTACAACCTGACTGGGATTCGAATCCCAAACCCCCTTCATCAGCAGTCCAGTCTAACACGAGAGTGATTATTTAAACCAGTGTGGGTCAACTGGTGGCCCGCGGGCTACATGCGGCCCACGCTCACGGATAATGTGGCCCTCACAGAATCTTGGAGGAAAATTAAAGGGAAACCCTCAGTGGCATCTGTGAAATAAATAATGATTCAAATATAAATATATATTTAAAAAGGTGAGGATTGCATCATTTATCATTTATTTGATTGATTAAACTTTAAAATATGTATAAATATATATTTATGATAAGTTGTTTTGTAAAATCGTGTGTGCGTGTATATTTCATAATACATTTTGGGGAACTTATTAAAACTTTTGGCAGTAAAATTTGAAAGCTTTTACCAACCAAAAATATAATCTATAATAATGAAAGTAGGGATGGTCCCCCGAGTCCCTCGAATCATTAAGGAGATTTGAGATTTGATAATTCGAGAAAACCTCGGATTCAAGACTCAAATAATTAAAAAAATCAATTGTTTTAAGTGAAATTTGTTTTAGAGCTTTAATAATGCTTATTGGTGGTTCAGAACCAATTATAAGAAGACCTCAACAACCAGCTCTCAGACCAGTAATCTACACTTAGCTGAATGTATTAGTATTATAGTGATTGGTTTATAAGAAAGAATGTTTACATTTAGTTAATATTGAGAATTTATTTTATTTTAATCTACTATATTTATATTTCCTCTTATGTTCAGATTTTTTTCCAAGATTCGGATTCGATATTTGGATTTATAAAATAATTGATTTGACCCAACAAAAATTGAGAGTAGTTGATTGTTTAGTGTTGTTTTAGGCCTAAATAGAATTATTGAGATTTATATATATAATATATTCAGCACACGGCTAAAACTAATAATAGGATTTATCCCTTGCGGTGAGAAACGTCGGACCACCCTGGTGTAGACCATTCGGCCACTGAAGTGGGTGAGTATTTATTAATTGCTTTATTGTAACTTATTTGATTTTCTGATATAAACCTTCTTAAAATGAATTTAACTTAAGTGAAATCTTTAAAACTTGGGATATATCAATTGCATTTGTTCTATTTTTAGCAGTTTAGAAAAATTTCCATCTCACAACTCTAGTAGGGAGGAGGTGCTTGTAATTGAGAAGTGTATCAGCATTTTCGTGAAGGGAAAATGAAGGGGGAAAAAGTCGGGAAAAATCTCGCTTGGCAATGATTTGAATCTCAACATCCTGGTCACCAGCAAAAGAGAAGACTGGATGTTTATAAAATAGTTGACCGCGGTGGTTTTGGAGTAAAGTGCTCGTCTCAAGAACTGATATTTATGAGTTCAACCCCAGCCGGGGTTGACGGATACTGAGTGATCAAAATCCGTAGCACAACTTCCTTCGGAGTGGAAGTAAAGCCGTCGGTCCCATATCTATTGTGGCATGTAAAATAACCCCGGAAGGTAAGTGACAATGCCCTTCACTCTTGTTCATAGACACTCTCGTGTGGCTGATATAATCAGCCGGTTCAGAAAAAACATGTTAAATACCTCAAATAACTNATCGGCGGTTCAGTAAAAATATTTTAAAAACCGTAAAATTCGGGGGGGGGGGGGGGATATTTATAAAATACACGTTAATCAGCCCAATAAAAACACACAAATGAACGTATTAAATTTTGAGAATTAACTTTATTTCAAGATGATGTTAAAGAACTAACCAACACAGATGTAAGTTAAATTTGGGCTTGTTTCTAGACATTCTATTTCTTGATATGATTATTTATATTATAATAACTATAACTATTGAATGTTAACTTTCTAAACCAATAATTCATAATATTCGCCAAACGACTTGAGGCGGCCGCTTTTGTCAGTGAGTATCAATCGCTGTCAGGCCACATGGCTTAAAATACAATGGTCTGTGTCGTTTTCTGGAACGATTTCTCTATTCTGTCTAAGTTTATTTTCTCTTTCGCCCTTTATCTACAACCACTCTTTATCATGTCGATAAGAAAGAGGGGAAAGAAAACTACGAAACCTCTTATATTAAGGTAAAGAGTAAAGCTGCTGCTAGTTCTCAAATATCTTAAAAAGTTATGTTGTTAACTTATCAACAAATGACTGCATTTGTTAGAGGAAGGCTAAATCTAGAGCCCTTTTTCATCAAGCCTGGTATATCATAGCTCTGCAAATGTGCTTAAAAATCGTTTAAAACATTTTCACACATTCTTTTTCTATTAATAAAATTCATACTATAGGGTTGCTAAGGAATAAGAGTCCGTTAGGAATCTTTTGACTTTATTTTGGCGTGAACGGTATTTTTAAATAACGCATCCTACAATTAAATATTACGTTAGAGCTGAACGTTTGCGGGAAAATTTCTCGCTTACCAAGACGGCCGGCCCCCTTAATAACAAACTTTGCTTTATACTAGACACAGCACCCACTCCTACTACCATCAAATCATCACTGTGAGAGGTAGAACACAAATTTATCCAAAAATTGAGTTTTCAACGGTTAGGGGAATCGATCCTGAGACCATACACTCAGTGGGCTGAGTGGGTAAGAATAGTTAATAATTAACAATAATTTCAGAAATTTAACATGAAATTTCTGAACCGACTGAACAGAACACGACTTACAAAATCACTTAGTTCTATGATAGATACAGCGCCCTATTCACTATGAAAGGGGATTAAATCCAGCTTCCCCAACGATATATTTTTCAGCAAGTGCCAGGAATTGAATCCGTGCCCTTTAGTTCAATTGGTGCCCACACACGTGCCATCACTACCGAAAAAGCTAAAGATTCGGACTTGATTTGACTCAATTTTCATGTCATCGTTCTCAAATTATTCTCCCACCCCCCTTTTCCCTGTTTGACTTGAGTTCAGCAACATCACGCGCGCCAACCCTCCCCAAATGCTCGTATATTTCTCTCTTCAGGTCCAACCAATACACCCCACATAAGTTGCGAGTGAATAGAGAGCAAACTCATTAAAAACGAGGCCCCACTTGATGCGTTTCCTTGATATTGTTTAAATGATTTTCCCCTAACCCTCCACGCATATGTGGGTACATTTCCTCTAATTTTCTAATTCCTATCCCATTTTTAATAGCCCGAACGGGTAGTAAATGTGATGCAAGAAATTTATATTAATGTATTCAAGCGTTCTCAACTTAGCTCGTATGTAACTAGCACGATAGTGAGAAAAGGATGCGAAGAGATAAAAACTAGATTAAAAAAACTAAATAAGAAGAGAGATAGAGATGAACTAAATAATAATAATAAAAAAAGAAAAGGTTGATTTTTAAAAAGAGAGATACAAAAAAGAGTTGGGGGTCTGAGAAACTTGGGTAGGTCGGTCTCATGGCTACAGCTCCCTGTGTTACGCACGGCGCTTGAGGGGGAATAGGGGAGGGACATGATGTGAGAGGAGGGAGGGGGAGTCCAACTGGTTTCTGCGGTGTTGTCACGTCTCTTCTCCACCCACCCAATAACCTTCACAAACACTTCCACCTCATTTACTGGGGCGCCTACATCACAACTGTTTGTTGCTTTCGCTAGATCATTTAGCCTCATACACACACGGGCGATGGTTACGTACTTAATTAAGTACAAGTCATCTTACCGTTTGAATGTCCAAATATTATCGTGACGCAAAGCAAGTAGCTATAAGCAGTGACGGTGAAATATTATTTGTCCAGGGGGTGGCAAATAGCACATACACACACACAAAGTTTTTTTAGGAGCTTCAGCCCCTGGGCCAAAGACGGGATTCGTGAACCCTCCACTGGCAAATATTTGGAAATTTGATGCCCCTGCAATATTTAGTCGCCCTTGTATAATTTCTTTATAATTAGACTCATCTACAAGCTACAGTAGCCCCATGGCTTCTTTGGTGCTGACTGACAGCTCAAAGCTGACAGCTGACAGTCAACATTTAGGTATATACCTAAATTTTGATTGTCAGAAGTAACAGCTGCTAAACACATATTTTTGCAGATCATTTGGCTCAGCGTAGGGATACATAATCTGGTCTGGTAACTTTTCAAAGCCGTCAGCTGTGAGCTGTCAGTCAGCACCAAAGAAGCCATGGGGCTACTGTATTTGAAATAATCCTTTCCCATAACCTTTCTTTGAAATTTGGTTGTCCCTGACATGATGGTTTGTGGGGAGAAGGGAGAGAAGTACAGGAACAGCTACAGAAATGGAATGAGGAAGTGAAAGAGTGGGGAATGAAATCTAGTATGGCGAAGTGTGAAGAGATGGTAGTGACAAGGAAGAGGACAAGGCCTAGTAACGATATATGAAGTTTTATGAAACGCCACATTACAGCTTCATATTCTAGAACATCAGACGTAAGTGAAATCAGTCTAGAGGAGGCAAATTTATTTAAAGAAGGGCAAATTCTTTCCACGGTGGGATTAGTCGTCCTCCCCCCCCCCNCCCCCCCCCCCCTCCATTGGTTGTTCCACCTTTACTGAGACTATAGGTAAAACTTGTGCGTAATTTGGTACTAGCGTAGGTCATAGTTTTCAGCTTTGTTTAAAGAACGAAATGCATACGCAGAAGAGATAAATGTTGTCTTTCATTCGCAAACTGGACAGTAATTCCCCTATATTTAAAACAAAAATAAAACTAAATATCTTTGTTTTGAAAATTATTTTGAGGGGAGTGATGTTAAATCTGTTTTACAATTATAACATAGTTTTTTAACACTCTGGATTCCTTCATCATAAACCTTACACTTTTAATTTTTACACACAAAAAACATTTTGTGATGTAATTTTGTTTTTGTCGATTGCATTAACCATTCACAAAAAATGCTGAAAACTATGACCGGGAGAATACAAAATGTATATTTCGTAATAGCTAATTCACTGTTTATTTCGTAGAAGTTGTCATTATTATTTCAATACAAGCTTCTTTGTCGAATTAAGGGAGAAAACATTACCCGTAAAACTAGGGGACTATTCGCACACGCTTTTTTCATTTTCTCTCTTAGTTCAGAACAAAAAATAATTTTGGAGGAATAAAAATTTAGAACCATATACTACCAAAATAATAGCTATTCTTGTGATGATTGTTTTCAGAACTATTTTAACAATATTTAGTAATGATAACACAAATACCATTTATTGATAAAATGGAAGAAGCATCAAGCATTTAAAGATGTTCCTTACATATAAAGGCAAATTAACGAACTAACAAGACAGTTAGGAATTATGAGGATGGCCTAAGGTAGATATGCATCCGCATTTACTTGGCAAAAGGATGTAAAAAAAACTGGCCCATTCCTTCCGAGTTTGGGTAGGTATAGTACTATTGTATCAAGCCACACTTGAGGCGTACGCAGTCTGACTATGAAACTAGCCCCAAAGAGTTAGATTTGAGGAAGGTAAGAGAAATAAATACACCCGCTTTAGTATGAAGATAACAAGGAAAAAACCACAATAACAACCAAGATTAAAAGATAGCTCAGTGCATCCAGCGAAAATTGTAACCCTTACCTCTTCGTCAGAGGTAATCAATTGCAATGCCAGTCTAACGAAATGACCGCCAGGGTACCACTTAGGGCTCGGCCGTAGTCAGGATCAATGAAGCGTAAGTCAGACCATGACCAAAGCTCACTTGTATGAAGCTTATTTCACTCGTCCGTGGGAGCACGATAATTGAAACTAGTGTACTGCCAGGTGGCACTGCTAAATCTGCAAGTGGAAACACGGCAGTTGAAACTAGTGTACTGCCAGGTGGCACTGCTAAATCTGCAAGTGGAAACACGGCAGTTGAAACTAGTGTACTGCCAGGTGGCACTGCTAAATCTGCAAGTGGAAACACGACAGTTGAAACTATTGTATTGCCAGGTGGCACTGCTAAATCTGCAAGTGGAAACACGGCAGTTGAAACTAGTGTATCGCCAGGTGGCACTGCCAAATCTGAACGTGGAAACACGGCAGTTGAAACTAGTGTATCACCAGGTGGCACTGCTAAATCTGAAAGTGGAAACACGGCAGTTGAAACTAGTGTAATTCCAGGTGGCACTGCTAAATCTGCAAGTGGAAACACGGCAGTTGAAACTAGTGTATTGCCAGGTGGCACTGCTAAATCTGCAAGTGGAAACACGGCAGTTGAAACTAGTGTATTGCCAGGTGGCACTGCTAAATCTGCAAGTGGAAACACGGCAGTTGAAACTAGTGTATTGCCAGGTGGCACTGCTAAATCTGCAAGTGGAAACACGGCAGTTGAAACTAGTGTATTGCCAGGTGGCACTGCTAAATCTGCAAGTGGAAACACGGCAGTTGAAACTAGTGTATTGCCAGGTGGCACTGCTAAATCTGCAAGTGGAAACACGGCAGTTGAAACTAGTGTATTGCCAGGTGGCACTGCTAAATCTGCAAGTGGAAACACGGCAGTTGAAACTAGTGTATTGCCAGGTGGCACTGCTAAATCTGCAAGTGGAAACACGGCAGTTGAAACTAGTGTATTGCCAGGTGGCACTGCTAAATCTGCAAGTGGAAACACGGCAGTTGAAACTAGTGTATTGCCAGGTGGCACTGCTAAATCTGCAAGTGGAAACACGGCAGTTGAAACTAGTGTACTGCCAGGTGGCACTGCTAAATCTGCAAGTGGAAACACGACAGTTGAAACTAGTGTATTGCCAGGGGGCACTACTAAATCTGCAAGTGGAAACACGACAGTTGAAACTAGTGTATTGCCAGGTGGCACTGCTAGATCTGCAAGTGGAAACACGACAGTTGAAACTAGTGTATTGCCAGGGGGCACTACTAAATCTGCAAGTGGAAACACGACAGTTGAAACTAGTGTATTGCCAGGTGGCACTGCTAGATCTGCAAGTGGAAACACGACAGTTGAAACCAGTGTATTGCCAGGGGGCACTACTAAATCTGCAAGTGGAAACACGACAGTTGAAACTAGTGTATTGCCAGGTGGCACTGCTAGATCTGCAAGTGGAAACACGACAGTTGAAACCAGTGTATTGCCAGGGGGCACTACTAAATCTGCAAGTGGAAACACGACAGTTGAAACTAGTGTATTGCCAGGTGGCACTGCTAGATCTGCAAGTGGAAACACGACAGTTGAAACTAGTGTATTGCCAGGGGGCACTACTAAATCTGCAAGTGGAAACACGACAGTTGAAACTAGTGTATTGCCAGGTGGCACTGCTAGATCTGCAAGTGGAAACACGACAGTTGAAACTAGTGTATTGCCAGGGGGCACTACTAAATCTGCAAGTGGAAACACGACAGTTGAAACTAGTGTACTGCCAGGTGGCACTGCTAGATCTGCAAGTGGAAACACGACAGTTGAAACTAGTGTACTGCCAGGTGGCACTGCTAGATCTGCAAGTGGAAACACGACAGTTGAAACCAGTGTATTGCCAGGGGGCACTACTAAATCTGCAAGTGGAAACACGACAGTTGAAACTAGTGTATCGCCAGGTGGCACTGCTAAAACAGTGCTCGTGTAAACGGGACCTTGCCGCACAGCCACAATGACGAGTTTAAAAGCACACGCAGCTAAAAATCCTGACAACCTGCAGCCGGCGTATTGGTCAAGTGCAGCCTGTGTGAAATAAGTCAGGTGATCCAAACTGATTATGGTTCACACCTGACCAATGCAACGTGACGTCACGGCAGTATCAAATCCGCAACAATAGTTAAACAAGACGCAGGGTGGTCACAAGACATACTTACGTTTCTAGAATTTACTCTTTGATGAGCTTTTATTTCCATTTTAACATACATAAGCATTGAATTACAAAAATGGAGTATGTGTAGGAACAGTAAAATTTTGAGTGTGAATGTTAATTCTTCCCTCTTTTTTTTTTTAGAAAAAATTACCTCTAATTCATCCAACCAGGTTCAAACCCCAACCTTTCCGTCACCAAACGTTTAGCCCACCTACCAATGTGTCACTAAATATTAACGGTGGATCTGAACCGATAACCTACTGGACACTCTTGCAATATATTAAACTGTTGATGATGGGATGATCGGGGTTCAATCCCGGTCGAGTGTAATGAGAGTGTTTTTTCCTAACTGATTTTCCACTTTTCTTTCATGAAAATGAGGGTGATCTTTCTCTAAAGTTAACCTTACTAATCCTTAGCACATTAAAATAATAGGTGTATAGCTTGAACGGGTAGTAATACGGGGTGCTTAAGGTGGCTGTCCCTTTTTATTTGGTGTGGAAATGCAGAGCCATGGGAACAAACCGTTATCTTCAGGAATTTCTATTGTTTTGCAATTTTCTTTTCGGAAACGTTTTGTTCAAGAATATAAACATGTTGATTAAGTTATACTTTTTATATAAATACCTCCTCTATAATTTTAACAGTGATCAAATATCGATATAATTGACATTTTTCAATAGAAAACTGCCGGATTCATAAAAAAAAGGTAACAATTAATAAACATGCAAACATTATCTTAAAAGTGTTGTTGATAATATTACTAATATACAAATATACAAATTTCACTAGTTCTCGGGAAAATTTTTATTTCCAAACGTATGATTTTTCCGCAAGACCTGTCCGGTAGACAGCACCACTCACGGTTTCCGTGATCCATCTGTTCTTGTTAGCGTGGAAGAATACTTTGGTCGGTTATGAAGCCAGGCCATGCCTTTCACCGTCCCACAAAATAAGTTTTAGACTTGCACTCGAAAGGGCCAAGGGCCTTAAAAACATATCGGATTGCCTGGGCTGTGACGTGAGGACTGGTGCTCTAATTCCGACCGGGCGTATCAGTGCTGGGTGTAGGCCCTACTGAGATGTTTTTTTCCTAAACAGTTTTCCACTCTCTATTCCTTCTTGCTTAAATGCGCAGCATAAATATCCTCTTACTGTCTACCTCCCTTATCCCTGCCCCAACAGTGTAAAATATACGGATAGCCCGAATGTGCAGTAAGACGCGGAGCGGCATGTCAAAGTGATTCCCGGTCTTCTTCACCAACAGAATACTATTCAGATATTTCTAAAAGGCAGGAAAGGGGTGGGGTGGGGAGGAGAGACTTGTCTCTGTCCTCACATTCCACACACGCAGCGGTCACCCTCCTACATACCGGGCCGGATCACGCGTCACCTGTGTCTCTCTCTTTCAAAGTGAGGCCGCGCTTCTAGACGCCCACTAGGACATACCTAGGCTGTCCTCTGCCAGATGTGACTATACCTGGACGCGTTCACGACTGTTTCTTAGACACGCACTCTAAACCAATCTTCAAAGGGTTGATTCGCCATTGGAAGAACAAATACAGAGTAGACAACATTGAAATATATATATCGGGATATTTATACATAATTTGCGTTTATCAGTGAATGTAACCAGCCTTGTAGTATAGTAATCAAAGCTCCTGATTGCTGACTTAGAGATCCCAGTTTCAATTCCCAGCTGGTACCGGAGGATTTTTTTCGGAAGGGGAATAATTGCCGTGGTCACCAGGATTTGGTTGATTAGGCTTAAGTTGGGTTAAGATCTTAATTGATTCCACATTCTCATACTCGCTATCATCCTCTCACCTCATTGGAACATGGGAAAAGCCTCCATGGAAAGGATGTACAATTAATACATTCGGGCATCCACTGGGCAACAAACTGACCTACTAGTGATGTAGCCCAGACATGCTGAAATTACTATTAGGCCTACTAATATTATTATTATCGTTATCATCATCATCATCATCATTGAATGTATGGATTTGACACCTTAGCTCAGTTGGTAGCGTGTCTGTCAACTTAACTAAGGGTCTTCGGTTTGATTCCCAGCATGGCTTAAATATTTTTGAAATTTTGTTTTAATTTAATTTATTGGTGAAATGTGGGTTTACCCTTTAACAGTGATAAATTAACTGTCGGGGACTGGATGTTGTGCCTGTCTTAGTCTTGAGATAGGTTATAAGGCATATGAAGAAGTTACGACAGGCCTAGCAAGCCGGTAGTGGAAAATATATCGTTTGAATAAAAACTGACCCAAACCATAAGCTGGAAACAGTATTGGATGTAAAAAAAGTCAATGTATGGACGATATTATGAAGGTTCCTGATATCATAAAAAAAAGTGGTTGCGGTCTGTAATAATATATTGAGCAGTAGAATTGAACAAAAATCACTTACAATTTGAACAGTTGGGATTTACTATACTTTGGCTTTCTTACGAATGAACACTTAGAGGACCTTTTAGAACATGAGGATTTTTTTTTGTTGTTGTCAACATTAAGGCGGCCACCTCGGTCTGCGAAAAAGTATTAATTGTTGTCAGACCACATAACTTAACATACTGTCTGTGTCGTTTTCTAGGACTACTTTGCTATTCTGTCTAAGCTTAAACTCCCTTTCGTTCTTAATCCATAACCACCCTGTCATGTCAATAAGAAAGATGGGAAATAAAACTACAAAACTTCTTGTTTCAAGTTAAAGAGGAACGTTCACTGCTAGTTCTTAAATACCTTTAGATTTTAGAGCTTATTAACAAATTACTGTATTTGTTAGAGGAAGGCTAAATCTGGCCCCCTTTTTCATCAAGCCTGGTCTCATATCTCCGCAAATATGTTTAAAATGTCGTTGAAAATGAGCTAGTGTCACATTTTCACACATTTATTTCTATTAATGAAACTCAAACCATAGGGTTGTTATTTTGGCGTGAACCGTATGTTTAAATAACGCATCGTATAATTCTATATTGTGTTAGAGCTGAACGTCTGCATTGCAATTTATCGCTTGCTGAGGCGGCCTATTATAGGTCTAATAGTGTAGTTGTGTATATATGGATAGTAAAATAGTATCAATCAAAAGTCACATATGTAATTTATATGGATTGACATATGAATAAATAAAAGTATATTTAGTTAAAATTTTAGCTATCAGATATGTACATTTGTAAGAAAATTGGAATATAAAACCCTGTAATTGAGTCAAGAAGGAAAGTTTTTTTAGCACCGTGTCTTATTACACATTAGGGTTATATTTCTATGTACTAATTACACTAATGGGTTAAGGATTAGGAAGGTTTAATTTATAGTAAGTGCACCCAAATTTGCATAGAGGAAGGGTGTAAGGGTGGAAAAACATTTAAGACAACCACCCTTCAGTGCACCCGACTGGGATTGAACCCCGATTTCCCCGTCTTAGACAGTCTAGTCCAACACGAGAGTAGTGCTTTAGACTATGCGGCCACCGAAGCGGGTAGCAGGAAAGTTGACTTAAACGATATTTCAACTCGGTACGATTAGTTAAAATTATTTGATTTAGTTATTAGGTCTAACACAAAGGTTATAAATGGCTTAATCTATGGGATAGGGATAAAGAGTGTGGTTTGCAGTGGTATCAAAACTATTTGGTTCGCGTACCCCCAGATATAATTTATCTTCAACACTGTACCCCCAAATTTATTGATACATAATGCAAGCCACACATATTCTATAATCTACATCTAACATAAATAAAATAATTAAATTAATGACATGCAAATTAATGTATTATATAATAAGTTTTAAATGAGAAATATCCATCTTTGTCTATAGATTACGCAACCACTAAACTGTATTCGTGGACCCCAGGTTGAATACCACTGGTTAGAGCTAGAGGAAGTCGACTTCCATTAGTGTGAAGGAATGTTTGGAAAAGGGTGTTGTGGGGGGATATAGCGATCACCGCATGTGAGATCCCCACTCCCCCCCCACCCCCACCCCTACTATCAGACCAAAGCACCCGACTGAAATTCAAACCTGTAGCTCTCCGTTACAGACAAACTAGTTCATACCAATATCGGCGTCTTCCTTCACGTGACCATTGGTGCGGGTGGATATTCAACGTAAGATTTTCTAACAATTTATATAAATACACAAACATTCTTTCAGTCACATTGGTTGGGCTTTTTTTTTCCATCTTCGATGTGACGACCTCTTCAGACCAAGTTACTTTTACTTAGAACCACGGCCGCCGTGAAAGGGGCAGGGGGGGGCAGCGAGTGGGGCGATCATCCCGTGCGCCATGAATAAGGGGGCGCCGGCAGGCGCACCTCGTACCCATTTGTGTTAGTAAATCGTTTTAAAAATGTAAAGAGTGAATATTTATTATAAGGGCAGTAGATCAGATTCCAAAGGATAATGTTGCCAGATTTTTAAAATACGTCTTGTAAACATCGAAAATAAAATTGTATAATGTGTTGTGTTATAAGACATCATTGTAATTAAATCGGTAAAGTGAAAAGAGCAACCGCTGTAAACCGGTGGCACCGCTACATGAATTCGTTCAGCTGACGGCTCGTGAGTCACAGGCTTCGTGATGAACCTTTTCCTTCTCTCGACTATTTACCATCTTCTAATAAACTGGATGGCACAGTGAATAGACAAATGTTTAGACTACAAATCAATACATATTTTGATTATAATAGTTATGATTTATCAAAGTGAATAGTGAATGACTACGTAGTAATATTCTGAACATTTCACAACTACTACAACAATTTATGATGTGTTACTATTGGTTGTTCGAATTATGTGAATAAAATACCGTACGTATTCTCAAATGTTTGTTTGTTTAAGCCTGTTATTCAAGAATAAGAAATTAAAATGTACTCCTGGGCTGGGCCTATCAACCATGATGTCGGGTGATAGGTATAGGGTATGAATTAATTATGACTATTTGAGCAAAAAACTTAATTGAAAAGTGCGAAGCATAACCTTTGGATAATCTAAAAAGTGTTTTTTAATTGGTAACCCTATGCACTATAAAGGTTGCGCTGCTTGTTATTTTCTCCATAACAATAACCCTTAGAATTATGGTGTGGATACGAGATGGTTGTATAGGGGGGAGAGGGAGGACTACGCTGCCCTGGGCTCTGACTTCACACGCGGCGGCGCTGCTTAGGACGTCGCCAGCCTGTCACGTAACGGAGAGTGCAGATAGTATTTCCGATGAGAATTTAAGTCTTAATCGGTGAGTTTTAAACAAAACAAAACAAACAAAAATATAAATTCCATAAATATTTAGAAAATTGTCTACATTTTCACCATTTTTTGTTATCTTGAAGTGTTTTTTTAATACATATTTTAAATTATTTTTTAAGTTGGGATATTGGTTTGTTCCATGAAAATGGCCAGTAGGAATCTTCCTGCCAGGATGTATAAATTATACTAAAAATAGTATGTGGACACATAGCTATGTCTATCTATAATAATGCAAATCAATGCCACCCACATGGAAATAATAGAGTATTTCTCGTCAGCGGAAGAGGGTAAGTGTTATCCTCAGGTAAACAAGATACCTTGCAAGGTGATATACTCCTTTTCTTCCCTCGTTTTATATTTCATACATTGGCGACTAGAGTGTTATAGTGTGTCATAATCATTTTCAACCCGCTCCGTCAAAATAGATTCTAATTTATCAAGTATCAAACATCGTTAAGCCACCCGCCATTACGTTATATTTATTACCTCAATTAAATACTAATTAAAATCTCGCATGAGGCAACCTTGAAGAACCGTAGTGCGTGTGACCTCGGCAACTCAAGATACGAATGTTGAGCTGAGAGCTGACTGCGTCTAGACTCTCTTGAGAGGGGAGGAAGAGAGGGACTAGTCTCTCTCATGTGACCGGAAGTCCCGGGGACATGAAGTGCGTGGTTGCTGCACCTTCATAGCCATCGGGCAACAAGGATGCTCGTTCCTTGCTCTTAAAAGGATTCTAATGACCCATACACATGAGCGATGTTTTCTTACTTGATTCAGTAGAGAAACGTGAATTGAAATAACTTACGGCAACTATCTAGAAATAACAAGCGGACTAACTACTTCAAAATCTACAACGAACATTCACACTTTAATAGTTTAATTGTATATAATGCAACCAATTAAAATTACATTCCTTTCGTAAAATGGTCTGTGAATGGAACAACTTAAAAGCAGGCCCGGATTAATAGTTTTTGGGGGCCCTGTGCCAAGTAGAACTCGGGGCCCTTAAGAGGTTAGTTCCCCATTGATTAGTTACTAATCCTACACATACATCAATACAGTCATCATACAGAGATAATTTCATTTAAAGACAAACTTTTTTTTTGCTAATGTTTAGCAATCATGAAGAGTTCCGTGAGTTTGTTATTAAATTATTAATACTATAGTAACTATTAACTGATACAGTCTATTATATACTGAGTGGACTATAGTACTGTAAATTAATAGCTAGTAATATACTGGACATTATTTAATTATAAACTATTTAAGTGAAATTGCATTTTATGTAGTCTGCTGTCTGCAGATAAAATAGTGATGGTATTAGTATAGTAAAAAGTATTTAATTATTAAAAACATTTTTGTGTTTTTCTTACGTCGCATTTAGTTAATTCTTCAATATTAATAATCTTACTATTTTAACATAGAAATTAATGTCAATAGAAAATCAATGTTTATTTTTTCTGTCAAAAGCCAGTGAAATAGTCTGCAAATATGTAGTATTTCCGGTTTGCTAAAGAAAATGTCACGTTAATTTTTAAGCACGGACTGTCGGACCCCACACAATACCAGACTACCAGCGCCCTTCGATTAGGGCATCTCTAGATTAGTTTGGGATAAATTTTATGAAAAACATAGTCTTGAAACATAATATCATACATGCCTTAATCCAGGCCTGCTTAGAAGTTTAGTGAATATTTTTAAACAACCTGAGTTTTTTCTTTAAAATTATGACTACACAATTATATAGAAAACATTTAAATAAAATCACTCCTCAAAACAAAGATATTAATTTTTTACTTCTATTTGAAATACATTGTTCCCTTTGCTAATGTAAGACTACTAACATAGTGATGCACCCAGGATTTTATTTTGGGGGGCTATTTTTAACTGTACTTAAGGGAGGAATTACATTTAAAATACAAAAGTTAACGAAAACTATTTTTGGATAGGCTATACTCTCAAACTATTGAATAGACGAGAGTTTGATGCGATGCGCCTTTTGCTAAATAAAGAACAAATTAACAGTAACATATCACCAACAAAATCATGATTTCAAATGGGCCTATTTAAAAATAAATTATTTCAAATATCACTTTATGAAATAATAACATATAGACACGTCCGTGTTTAAATAAAAGTTTTCTTCTCGTTATTTCTTTCTTTATTTTTAGGGTTGGATGGGTGGGGCCTTGAACCCTTGAACCCTCCTCCGCCCCAGCTCCCACCCCCACTCCCATGGGTGCGCCACAGTATTAACATATGTTCCTATCATCGCTGAAAGCTATGACCTGCACTACTACCAACTTACACTCAAAAGTTTTCATGATGGTTACTTGTTTTGCTAATATTTGCTTTGGTTGTTGGTCGTTTACATGGCAATATTTAACTTTAAAAAAAAATTCATTCCTGAATTAAGTATGAAAGCATAGCTCGTGTGTATGGGGCATAAATATTGATCTATAAACCGTAGATCAAGAGGCTCTGTATCGATTCTTGTAGAATATCTAGTTTATTTAATCATTTACTTTTCATATTTTAAGTCAATGATCGAATCGATCGTGTCATCGAACACCGGGCTGTGGGTTCAAAGTCCAGCACACTCTCAGTGCGCTCACCCCTGATGGTTGCGACTGCTGAACTGACAATGTGGTCGGTTGTTCCCGGGAGGTGTGGCAGACCACGGCAGGGCCTGTTTACACATCTCTCTGTCTGTCAGTGTGGAGACGTCTACACTCCAGCTCGACTAGGTCGAGAGTGGACACCACGTTATAGAGGGGTGGCTAATATCCTGATCATCATACTCTAGCTTGACTAGATCGAGAGTGGACACCACATTATAGAAGGGTGGCTAACATCCTGATCATCATACTCTAGCTTGACTAGGTCGAGAGTGTACATCAGATGATAGAGGGGTGGCTAACATCCTGAGCATCATACTTTAGCTTGACTAGGTCGAGAGTGGACATTAGATGATAGAAGGGTGGCTAATATCCTGATCATCATACTCTAGCTTGACTAGTTTGAAAGTAGACACCAGATTCTATATGCTTGGGAGATTTAAAAATTCCCGTATTTGGATAAAATGGTCCAAATTTAATGTAGAACAAAAATACCACTAGAGTAGTACTTGGCTTATCATAGGAAAAGGGTGTGTTTTTCCAGAATGGTTTTTCCTCTCTCACTCCATGTAAATGCGGGTACTCTTCCTTTGAAATTCAACCTTTATCATCTCCAACGCATTAGCGTAATTAATGCATTTGCGTATAACCTGGACAGGTAGTAAGACACTGTGCTAAAAAAATACTTTTGATAATCTGGTCCTTTCGAACACCTTGTTAATGTATGGTAGTCTCTAACGACCTTAAAGAGTCTGGTCCTCTCTAGTAAACACCCTAAACCTAAAGAGTTACATAAGGGCCAACAGCGTCTCAAGAATCTTTTCTTTATACAGGATTTATTTAGAGAGATAAACGCTTGAAATGCCGATGACGAAAATACGAATATCGAGAGAAGCTACAGCTATGACGTCACTGACAAGGTCAGCACCAATGACGTCACCAAGAGCTTGCCGGGCACCGAACCCATTATCGCCTTCTTTTCTCACATCGGTCAGAAGAAGAAAGACGACAAAGAAAAAGTACACATTCTAGAGGAAGGAATAAAGTAGAATGAGTGAACCTAACGTGGGCTTCCTCCCGTCATATCCTGGTGTAGCTGAGTGGGTAGATAGGCCGGTTACAAGTCTGGAGGTATCTCCTTTGATACCTGGTCATGTCCCAACGAATGTATTTTTTTTTATTGCTTCGTTCTAGTACACACACACACACTCAAATTGTTAGCAATTCTAGCTTCAGTTGTTGTTTCTCTTGACTATAGTCAAATTACCATAAGAATAACTTTTACCCAAAATAGAAAAAAAAAATAGTTCCCTATATTTATAATTTATATTTAAGCTGTTTGAATCAATAACATTACTCCAAAGATACAGGTGTAAAGTGGCTTGGAGGTGGGTTCTATAAAAGTAGCTCTGGTAACATTTTAACGGTCAAGAAAGGTTCTTAAAGGCACTGACTGGATTTAGAGGGGCTAAAAGGTAAGAGAGTGGAAGGGCAAAAGGGGCAGTCTTACCCAGACTGATGACCCATGAAGGGAGTTTTGCCACAGCCCCAGAACCCTTTTGAAACAGCATCGAAGATCTATGTCACATTAAACTGGACTGCAGGGGGCGGAGTGGTTGCTATTCAAATACCGTTCACGTGTATTGAGGGTATTTTTCCCCTATATGGTTTCTAATGTTTCCTCCACGCAAATGTGGGTACATTTACTCTCAATCCTACCTTCCTAGTATTGTGATATATGATTGTTAATAAATAGTCCAACAACCGTGGATGCAGATTGAAGCCTTGCGGACGATATTAGTATCATCGGCGCAGGACTCTTACAATCAGCTGTAATAGCAGCAACCTTACTTTTTTCTGACCGAGATTGATGGGAGGGTAAGGTGTGCGTACACCTGCCATCCACACCCAGCTCCGCCGCACCTGTAACTATCTATGCCAGGTTATTGTCATGTGGAGGGAGACGACCTTCCCTCAACCTTGCACCGTCAGTCATTCAGTCCCACAAGACCAGCAGAGGAAATGGGACACTTAAAACTGGACACCACCTTACCCCCCCCCCCCCCCCCC
>CABEEJ010001737.1:96922-111199 GCA_901482245.1 Timema douglasi | reverse complement strand
TGTAATATAGTGCAAACATCAATACCTTTTAATACAGTCATCGTATTTACTTGGAAAAGAGAAAAATGTTGTCATTTTTTACATACAATACATGATTTTATGATTATTTTATCGTATTTTGAAATATTTAACTGAATAAAATATTTTCATCAACTGCGTGTCCACATCATTGTAACAACTTATTTACCGTTATGTTCAATAATATGGTTAAGATTCGTCAGTCGCCATTTTGAGGCTATGTTCATTAGAAGTTTTTGTGAAAGTGGTGATAATATTTTTTTTTAAAGGGGAATAAAACTATAAATAAACTTTGTGTCCGACCTCAAATAAATATATAAATAATATTGGCCTAAATTACTGTGGTTAACTATCACATTAATATATTAAAATCTGTTTTCATTACAGTCATCCAAAGTGATAGATGTCAGCTGTTGGCGTAGTGATATATTAGGGATTACTTCTAGTAAAATTTCGAGCTGTCATCCAGGTAAACTTAGCTCGTGAATGACTTATACCCATTACACTCATAGTTTGGCACGTGATCTAACTGGAAAACTCATTCATTCTGGTTTTCCAGTGAAAAAAGAGGGTGGTGTTCAAATCCTGAATGGGTGTACTGAAGGTATTTGTTTCTAAATAGTTTTCCCTTCTCCCTACACGCAAATGCGGGTGTATTTAATAAAATATTTAATCAAAATACCACCTTCCTCTTTACTATCTTACTAATGCATTATATATATATATATATATATATATATATATATATATATATATATATATAAAACCTGAACAGATAGTGAGCCGGGGTGAACAAATATTACTCTCCATGCGAGATATCTGCATAATTAGGACAACATCCAGCTGGTAGCCTCCTCATCATAAACAAACTTGAGCTAACTAAATTTATGATACACGCTTCGGCGACCACGTGGTCTAACGCGCTGCTCTTGTGTAGAACTAAACCGCCAAATACGAAGAGATCAGGGTTCGATTCCAGTCGGCTGCACCTAGGATGGGTTTTTTCTAAATGGTTTTTCACTCTCCTTACACGCAAATATGGGTTCACATACTTTAAATTAAGACTTCCTAATCCCTAGACCATTAGTGTAATTAGTACATAGGCGTATAACCTAACGGGTAGTAAGATGCCTTGCTAAATAAAAACTAAACTGATGCCTTTGTTCGTTTGCTCACTGCTTTGGGTTTCAATTATCCCTACTCACGTCAATATTTTGGTTATAGTACACTTTAACTACTTAGTTAAAGGGGTAAGGTTTGGGAGGGTAGCTTAGTAGAGATACTCTGCATTAGCCTGGAGAGGAGTTAAGAAAACTACAGTGATTAATACTATATGGAAAACCCTTCCAGTCCATCCAACAGAGATGCAAACCTTAACCTCACTATCGACGATAATCTATTATATTGTGAGCCTGACAATTCAGACCATATGAACACCAATATGGGTAGTTGGCTTCGTGGCAAGGGGGTACTGTGGTCCAGATTTCAGAGCTGGGGGGAGAGGATTTTTAATCGATGATCAGTTGAAAAAAAAATAGAAATAAAAATGTTTGTATACTGTATTTCTTATGTATCTTTTGGGAAATTTTCAAAGTAGCAGCTCTGTGAATGGCCCGAACAGGTGGTTAAATGTGGCGAAAAAAACTAATGATTATTAAAAAATGCTTTTTTTAAATATAAACGTTACTTTTTTTTAAATATCTATACGTTGATTGGTAAATGAATGGACGTTATTATGACATGGATAGCGAATAAAAAATTGTTAAAGATTTTAATTAACAGTATCTGCACCTGTGACTGAGCGTGATTTTTCTTTTTGGTGGGGTCAGATCAAAGCTTAAGGGTAGTTATTTTTTCTCACCACTTTTTAATATTTTAGATTGAATTCATTTAAGTTTTCTTAATTTTTAAAACTCACTAAAACTACAAAATCACCAATTCTGGATTTTCATTGTAGCCTCTTAATATCAGTTCATGAGTACCACAGTATTTTAAGCATTATAATAATCTGCCTAATTTTTGACACCTGTTTATTGTGTTTTTGGACTGTAATTTTTTACCGTGGACTCTATTCGTGATGCAATATTTATTGTTCCAAATGTTTTAAAACTGGACATTCCTATTGTTTTTTAATTATTTTATTTAAATGTTTAAGATCCTCACAACCTATCGTTGTCCACAATCCCTCACTACCAAATAATTAAAAACAAAAACAAAATAACTTCTGTTTTTATTCGCTCACAGTTAACCACAATTTTTGTTACTAAACCAAGCATTAGAAAAAGTTTTTTTCCCTTGCCATCTACCAGCATAAATGTGTAGTCGTAGGCTGATATGCTTCTAACTGTTTAATTTCAAGTTTGTCTTGCAGTTTTAACCCAAAAAAAAACTGAGTTTATTTTAAAATAAAGAATCGACTTTACTCAATTTAATTCATTACTTTAACTCAAAATCTTACTTCTTGGGTCTTAACACAAACACATAAACGAAAAAACCAAATATAAACCACCTTTATTGTACAGCAGGCTCTCCTAGACTGGCCCATTCACTACTGTACAGATCGTAATGGAGTGGTAGGGCAGGAGGCATTGACCTTGAGACATATCACACTGAGCGTGGTTTCTCTGAGAGGACCTGTCACTGCTGACCCCACATCAGCTTCTATATTTGGTCACTCTAGCGCTGATACAGCCCTCACGTGACGATTTGATTGAAGAATGAAATATCTTTATTGGAATACTCCATAATAACGAATCCAATAATTAATTGCGTGTGGAGAGTAATGCTCTACTTCATATTCATATGTTTTCCAAAATATTTTATAAGACAAAAATAAACAAAGAACAAAATTAACTTTTATGTTCAAAAAAGTTGGAAAATATTGATGGGGCCAGGCTCCTGTGGCCCCTAAGGACGGGATGCCCCTGATTTGTACAAAAATCCCAAAACGTCTGATTTGTCGCTGGGTTTTTACTACAAGCTCTATGGTTTGTACAAGTGAGAAAGTTGACTTGGACGATTTTTCAATTGGATACATTGACATGGTAGTTGTTTCATACTTATACAACGTTTAATAATTTGATCTGAACTCTACATTATACTTAGACTTGATTATAGCCACGCATAATACTTTTATATTTTATGATTGAACTAAGCCATGCTTCATACTTGCTCAGCAATTGATCATTGATCAGAGCTGTACATCATACTTAAACTTGATCACAGCTATGTATGATACTTTCATTATATTTTATTATTGAACTAAGACATGCTTCTTACTTGATCATTGTTCATAGCTCTACATTATACTTTGACTTGATAATAGCCGTGCATGATACTTAAATTATGTTTTATGATTTATCAAAGTTATTTTTTATACTTAAGCAACGTTTTTGATCATTGATCTAAACTCTGTATCAAATTCAGATTTAATCAGAGCTCTACATTATACTTCGACTTTATCAAAGCCGTGCATGATACTTTATAATTAAAGATTGGTCACAGCCATTGTACCAACCCGCACCTACCGTCTCTCTCTGTCCTCTTTCTACTATATTATACATTAATTAATTATTATTAAACTGGGAAATTGTTATTAGTAAATGTATTACTAAAATGTAAAATAAAAGTTACTGAAACGAATAAAAATATACTAGAATATAAAACAGAAAAAAACAGAATAAAGAGTGCACAGGAATTAGACAGAAAAAAAAGTAATGCACAAACAGGCCAAATCCCTTAGATTCTATAAAATAATTGCAATATTTAGCTAAGAGAGATAAGATTGGTTAGGGGCCGGTTTTATATATATATATAAGTTATTAAGTAAGAGCATAGAGGTTTTGGAGGTTGCTAAGAGATTACAATAACGACAAAGATTAAAATAGAAGTAATAATATATACTAATATTTATTTAAAATGGCAACCAAAAGAGACATCACCAAATTTGTTAAAATTTAAAATAGTCTAATCAGAAAAATGGTGAGTCATTTAAAAAAATTTCTTGAATTAAAAGGTATGTTACACTTAAGCACAATATCATTATTTGCGACACAATTGAACAAAGCGGTACCAGGCTTAGAACCTACCTAAAAGACATGATTCCAGGATACAATCAATAGGGACTAAGTAACATAAACATTCATTGAAATATGAATAAATAAAAATTTACCTAGCCCGGCACCAAACCGATAAACAAAGAACTTAACTTACAATAATTTGCACTTTAAAGGTTACGTTAGATGGTAAATTTAGGAGGGAAAGGCTTACGTAAAATAAAGGAGCAGATACATATTAACAATATTACTTAATGTTACTAGTTATCAATGAGTTACTTTACATTATATCTTAAAGTCACAAAAAAGTATACAAACTAGAAAAAAAATTATACAGTAGCGATCTCCTAGGCTATGTTAACATAAAGGGATAGTGAAAAGACAACGTCATATTAAGTTAAAAACCCTTGCAATTAAAAAAAGGAGCAGACCAGAACGTTACCATACAATTCGGTGATCAAAAGCAAAGTCCATGTAAAAACCGAAACAAAGATATATAAAATTGGAAGGGAAGGTGGAAAACATATGAAACTGGAATCCAAGAATGGAAAAAGGAGATATACGTGTGCAAAAATTATCAAACCAAAATTGTTTTGATGCCGGGACTGATACACTTACTGAAATAAAAACAAAAACCATTCACATGGCAACTAATCACAAAAACAAACTAGCTGTATTCTTCAATTCAGCAACATGTTGGTGAAATTTCGAGATATAAAAAGGTTCCATCATAAGTCATATAGTAAAAGTTCATATATTCACCAAGTGTCATAGTAAAAGTTAGTGAAGATATTCACAGTTCATAGACAAAGTACATATAAGTGAAGCAACATCCTTTCATGAATAAGATAATATAAAACCCTCGTACTGGTACTCAGCATACCATGATTCATACTTAAACAACATTTTATCATTGATCTAAAGTCTATATCATGATAAGACTTGATCAAAGCTGTGCATGACACTTAAACTTTGTTTGATGATTAATTAAAGCCTTTTTCATACTTAGGCGGCATTTTAAAACTGATCCTAGACTAACGTTATTATTAGACCTTATTTGATCATTGTTCAGAGACATGCATAGTACCAACTTGTCATTTAATAATCGACTAAAGTCATGCATTGTTCATGGAAGAGATTTGATCCTTGATCAAACCCTCACTTTATGCTTACTCGACATTTAATTATTAATCCGAGTCTTGCATTATACATTGATGTCATATTTTGATCATTGTCCAGACCCATGCATGATACTTACGTGACATTTTATCATCAATCTGATCCATGCTTCCTACTTTGAAAACATCTGATTATTTATCTGAACCTCGCATCGCACTTAGACTCTAACATAGAGACCTCCATCACGTATAATAAAGAGTTTGCACTCATAGGTCTAACGATGAAATGACTGGAACAATTCAATGTCATCATGACTATGTCAATTCCACTTTGGTAAAAATGCACCTGTATAAATGGTTAAAAAATAATTCCTCTCATAATGAGACAATGAAGAAATAACTGTAACTATATTCTAACCATTCAAGGTAAGAGTCATATCTTGATTGTTTGCATCATTGGAAAACTTACATGTTACCAACTTAGGTATATGTACCAATGACTGAAAGCTTTAAAAGAGTAGCCCCTTACTTGATCTCAGCATGGAAATACTTATAAATTTTCAACAGAGGTCTAAGTATCACTGACCTGAATCAAAATGGAACCATTCAAGAAAGATTTACACTTTGGCATTAATATAAATGATTGGAACCATAGTATAACCAGGGATTTACGCTTTTGTTGGTTATGCCATGGTGAAATGTATACGATATCATCGGGCGTACTACCATAGGTCTAAATATTAATGACTGGATCCATTCAAGGTAAGTGTCATCCCTTGATTGACTCCATCAATACATCAACATTGGGTGTCATCATTGGCCTAAGTATTAATGGCTGGAACCGTAGTGGAACCATTTATGGTAAGAGTTATACCTTTTAAGATATAATACCTGTCTAAAGTTCATGCTTGTTAGTGGTAAATGCTGCAAAGACTGAATCATGGTAGATATATTCAATGAAAGGACCATATCTTAGGGAGTTTTGCCATGGTGAAACCTATAAGATATACTTTCTAAGTGATTAAAGAAATCTCAACATGGGTGTTACTATTAAAGCTCGAGTTGAAATGAAAGAACCATAGTAGAAACATTCATGGTAATAGTCAAACCTTATACGATACCATGACTGTCTAAATTGTTGAAGAAGGAATAGGTGTATAGTTCTGACTGTCTCGGAAAAAACTTACATTCCGTCTGTGGGGCGATCTGATTGTGGTTTCTTCAGACTATCATTTACATCAAACTTATAACACATTTGATTCACCTTCACTGAGAAGTTCCAACTTAATATTTTAACAGTCATACATCATACTAACCAATGGCAGCTCGTGTATAAGCATTGTGGAACTGCAGCACCACCTATTTCCTCTTGATATTATCGATAACATTTAATATAATAAGGTTTTTTCTTTAACTTTTTCTTTATTTTTGTAGTACAATATAAATTCCTTAAGCTTAATGTCAGTACTTCAGTAGCCATCCCCCAGTTTATTAAAAAGATAAAAAAAATCTTTGTATGGAACTGTGCGTTTCACAATACCAGCGACGTGAGGTTTGACTGTTGTGCTCATGCGCACTTAGGAGAGGGAGGGGAGAAAGGCGGGACTGCCAGGTAGAGAGAGCACTGTTGCTCTCGCATTGCCGACTCTGGCGTGATGGTGGAAGGAAGTTTTTTTTACTCCGCGTGTGTTGTGCTTAAAAACCGTGTAGCATATTCTTGAATGTGATAAAGTGTAGAAGAGTGTAAAATTAGATTATTATTATGTTTCCAGCTATTCTATTTGATTCATTTTTTTGGTTCTTTTATTCAACAGAAAGATTAAATGCATTTGCAGTATTTTAAATGGAGAAAAATTTCCTCAATTTTCATCCAGTGATCAAGGGGAAAATTGTTGAACTTTTTGCGCAAATTAAATCAAGAAGACTGGATTTCATTTTTAAATGAATAAATCAAGCTTTTACTGTAACAATTTAAGTTAAAGGAAGTAAAAAAGTGTTTTTTGTTAAGATTTAATCAAGTTCCTGAATAAATTTTCTTTGTATACGTGTTTTTTTTCCCTTTTACCCAATTTTAAAACAAAGGCTCAAAAATTTATGGAGCAGCACCCCCACTAATTTTAGCTACGATCCGCCACTGATACTAATTACAGATTCGGTTGTCAGTCATTGATCATACCTCATCCTTGATAGAGCTATACATCGTACTTAAAATATATTTATGTGGTATAGAATTATTTTTCATCGGTCAATGTCATTATGCTTGATCAGAACCATGCATCATATTTTTACGGTATGGATTCATCCTTAGTCGGTCAAAGTCATGAAGTTCGATCAGAATCATGCATCATATTAGATGTGCATAGTATAATTATCCTTTATAACTGATACGCGAACGAAATTAATACTTGGACGATGTATGTACAGTGATCATTCATGCATGGTATTACCATTCGTTGTTTAGAGGTGTGAATCATGTAACATTATACTCATTCATGATCCATCTATTCAACATTTATACTTGATCGTCATAGAATTAAATTTATGTGTGATATTACCATTCAACGATCACTCATGAATCGTGCCAAATTGTACTCATTCATGCTCCATTTATCAAATATATATATATAATCATCTTTGATTGATTAGAGTCAAACAATATACTTATAAGACGTTTGTTTGTCCTTGATTGATCAGAGTTAAACTTCATGTTTAAAATATATTTAATCATTGTTCATCAATTGGAGTAATGCATTTTACTTATAATAAGAAATTGGTTCATCGGTTTTTTATAATACCCTACATTTCTTCCTTTACCAGAACATGGGCTCTAAAATGAACCTTCTTTGCCATGTCTTCATCTTCACGATCCCTGGCTTAATCATCATTATCTTTAAATTCTTCCTTTGCCCTCCTATTTGCAATCTCTCTGCCTTCCTTTTCATTCAGTATCTCTCGCTCTACCCTCTCCCTTCATGCCGACATTCTCAAAAGGAAAAGTCCTATCACACTTTGCTGCAGTCGTATGACTTAAGCTATACTAAGCTAGATGTATATGACAAATAAAAACAATGTGAGGTTGAGTTCAACATCTTAATTGGTATTGTTAGATAGAATTATGAGTTATTGTCTAATTTACCACTTCTATATATTTAAACCTGAAATGTACGCAAGAATGTTTATTTAAGGATAGTCACCATCCCTCTCTCCCTATTCTAAACAGCTCTCAACTCACATGAAGGAAGGACAAGAGAGTAGGATTGGATGCAGGTGCTTCCATGTTTAGAGAGAGTAAAATGATATAAATTAAGTACATTTGTTTTTTATTTTAAAAACTTATATGATACAGCATTATTAAACCTAATATAATCGTGTTTGATAAAGTCTTAAAACATAGCGATGAAAAATTGTATTATGTAACTGTTCAGGGAGGAATCAGAAAAATATGGCTATACGTAGACACAACAACGCAAAAAAAAAGTATCTAACTGGCTATGGCTCTGGTAAAAAAAAAAGCACTTATATATAATATATCAATTTGAATAATTTGTATGGTGGTTCGGTATACTGACTATTTACCTCTAAGGAATTCGGGTGGGTTGACCCAAGCAGTTTTAGTGTGTGGATGAAAATGGACCTGTTGGTTACATAGTTGAAGTAGGTAAGCACTAAGCATTCACTACCCTCAATTAATACATGAAACTCATAAATATTTGTCCTTCCTATAAACCAAATCCCAAACGGCTCCAAATATTCAAAACCGATGACTCATGAAGTTAATATCACACTAGAAAATCTAACATGATAACTCAAGGATGGATGCTAATTTGTTGTTGACTAACATATTATGAAATTTATACTCGTGATTAAGACTAATGATACAAGACTCTATGATAATAACAGCTAATATCTCACATGTTTCATAACTAACTGATAAATAAAAATACCTAGATTTAAGAGAATTCAAGAAGAATTGATAGATAATAATATATATCTAGAACGTGTTTGTTGATTATATGCTAGATATCTTTATCCACCTCAGAGGGGTCAGTTTCACATGGCTGTTAATAATAAATTATGTTCAAATACCACTCCTGCATAAAGTATCAAGTATGTATACAGGAATGCAATGTATGTAAACAGTAATGATTCAATCTGATGAACCCATTATTTTGTATATAGATCACTGCACAGTTAGTAAATGTTATAGCGTTAATAAACGATGTTTTATAATTTCTATTAATATTCACAAGACTGACTGGACTTATAAGGGAAGTTACTATTGCCCGATTTAGAATTCGTCACAAAATACATTAGTTTAGTGAGGAAACAGACGATTCTGAATGTTAAAAATAGAACAGATCCTTTTGCGTTGATTCACATCGCTTATGCTGTCATTAAGTCTTCTCAACGTGACCACTATTTTAGTCAAGTTTAACCTTCCTTGTCCGACGTTTGGATTCTACAACAAAAGGTGCTATGGGTACTGGGCTAGTACCAGTCGCTTAATTGTCTTGACCACTGCATACACAGGATAGTTGTTTGAAATTGATGTACTTTGTATATTCATCGATCATTGCAAGTATGTGAAGGAGAGAATTAATAGCCAATCTCGTACCATTTCACACTGCACCCTTAGTCAAGTAACGAGGTTCAGTTCAATTAAGCTTAAAACTTTTAAACCATTCATAGAGGATTCGAAATTTTTCTGTAACACACGTGTAGGTGGTTCCGGTGTGACTGGACACTTTCCAATGCTGTGTTTGAATTTAAGAGTTCTCAAGGGATGATATCCTGGATCACTCAACTAGAGAAAGTTGTAATCATCATTTTGGATAGTTTCACTTTGAAGCAAAATTATATTCTACTCTCTTTTGGTGTAGTCAGTGGTCATACAGGATGGACTTCTCGAGTATGCCGATGTATTAAACATAGTCACTGCAAAACCCCGCATAGGCAGATGTGGTAGATCTGTCTGCTGCATCATTCAGATATTCTTATACAGCCTTGCGAACCATCTCAAAGATGTGGTCTCCTCTCTGATTTTAAATATGTTTCATTCCTCAGTACAGCCCTCCTCTTACTGAATAGGCTCCATACTGACAGTATTTGAAGATCCTAGAAAATGTATGTATCCATCACACCTCTCTGTATATTTTTTTCCTCCTTCCGAATATCGTAGCTCAACCTCATATCCACTATAACAATCTTGGTAATATCCTCCAGTGTGTGCCCTAACCTTCCAAACGCAGTGTATGACTTATAGATACAAAAATGTATCTATGTAGCTTATACAATGGCCTACCATGGAGGGGGAGGGAAACTGAAGGGAAGTTAGGAATTGACCCTCTCTCTCGAGGATCCCACCTAAATGAGTTGGGAGGGATTGAGAATCATACCTGTATTAGAGAAGTTAAATCTCGTCTTGTGAGCCTCTCTCAACGTTCCTCTTATGTGAAGGAAGAAATACCGGTAGAATAAATGTTGGATGGATGGATTATGAGCCAGTACAATGTTGCATTATTTATTACTTTGATCTATGAATGGTAATATCGCGCATGACTCTGATTGAGTACATATATAGCGTGTTTGTCAAACTTAAACGATGGATGGATCCGATCAATGAGTAATAATCAAGTACAAAATGCCTTATGAATCATAAATAAGCATCCATCGTTTATGTTGTAAGGTTACCTTGCAAGGTTCTATTTTTAAGCAGTCATAGTGTAGTTCGTATAGGTTAGACTTTGATCCTTCATATTTAACGGGGTGATGCATGACTTCGATCGGTGAATGATATTTGAGTACAATAGTTGATTAATAACTGATAATTGGTTGAACCTTGATAAAACGTTGTCTAAGTATAAGGCATGACACTGATCAATAAATATTGGTCAAGTATGAATATCGTGCAATTTAAAATCGTTAAGGATGATTCTTTATCGTATAAATATGGTGCATAGCTTCGATAAAACATCATAACTTTGATCAATGAAGGTTGTTCATATACATGTAGGTATGAATCATGGTTCTGATCAATGAATATTATATAATGTATTAATATAAAATATATGAATATTATAAAAGCCTGATGTTTCATATGATCAAATATGATACATGTCTCTGATCAATTAAAGTTTTTTCAAATGTCTCTAACTAGGAGTGATTAAATTTATACTAACTACAATATGTAACTTTATAAAGTATGAAGCGTTGTATGATCAATTAATGATAAACATATGTGTGGTAAGTATAATGCATGTCTATGAGATCAATGAAGGATTTTTGAATCTCTACTAAATAAGATGTATATCTCTTATCAATGAAGGATTTTTGAATGTTTACTAAATATGATGTACATCTCTTATCAATGAAGGATGATCAAATGAATACTAAATACGATATACAGCTTTATCAAGGTATGAAGCATAGTTTAATCAATTGATGATGATCAAATGTGTGGTAATTATGGTACATACTCTTATCAATGAAGGATGATCAAATGAATACTAAGTACGATGTACAACTCTATCAAGGTATGAAGCATAGTCTAATCAATTGATGATGATCAAATGTGTGGTAATTATGATACATGACTCTTATCGATGAAGGATTATCAAATGCATATTAAGTTTAAAATATATCTCTATTAAGTACGAAGTGTGGTATGATCAATGAATGAATATCACATAAATTACAAGAATGATGTATGACTCAATGATAAAATGGCATGTGAGTATGATGCATGACACTAATCAATGAATGGGAATCATTATATTATTGGTATGAATCATAACAAATTTTAATGAATGCGTATTGAAAGCATGTCACATTGTATGATTAAATATGATACATGAAATTCCTCAATGAGGGTTAATCATATATTGTATTCTAAAAATGACGTATAATTCTAACAAGTATGACGTACGCTATGATCAATAAAATATATCCAAAGTATGGTGTATGATTGTTATCAATCATGAAGTATAACATGACCAATTAAGAATGATCAAATGCGTCATAAGTATAAGTCATAGCTCTATGAAATATGTATCTGATCAAAGCGTGGTATGATCAAAAATGATGCATGACTCTAAGTTAGTCAAATATATTATTAGTATGAGGCATGACTCTTATAAAGAATGAAGTTTGGAGATCATCAATGAAGGGGGATCAAACGTGCTACTAGTATGATATATGAAAGATGGTATGAATAAACTTCGATCATCTTGCCACACAAACGGAAGATAAGTTTTTTTTATGAACCAGTTAGTTATACATCTACTCCTTCTTTAACCATCCATACAAGCATTATATTTTAAAAGGTTTAACTCTTACAATGAATGTTTCCACTATGGTTCCTTCATTTCATCACTAGCCTTTATAGTAATATCGTGATTTTGATGGATTCATATTTATGTTATTATGACTATTACCATTACATACCAACATAATGAAGTTATTTATTTAATCAGGTCTTTGAAGGTTTTCAGGAATTCATTTGTTATTACTAAGAATCACATTGAACGTTTTTAGATCATTCCAAATTTCCTTAGGGTAATTAAAATGTGCTGTTGCTAGACTAGTGATATAACACATTTTATTTTTCCCCATCAAGTATTTTACCTGATTCTGGCAGTATTTATAATTTTCATAGCCAACTTTAAGTCATTCCAAAGTAGTTATTTATGTCATCACGTTTTTGAAGATTTTCATGATTGAATTGAACATTTTTAGAGCATTCAAAAGTTTCTTAGAATTATTAGAATATGCTTCTGCTCGGTTAGTGAAATAACACATCTTACTTTTTCTTATCAAGTATTTTACCTAATTCCAGCAGTATTTCTAGTTTTCACAATTCACTTCAAGCTATGATTTCAAAACCTTACTTTTTAATGTATTACGTTTAGCCATGTTTTATAAATATAATGATGAATTATATAGCCAAGCTTTCATAGTTGTTAAGTACGGTTATAGCCACACATAAATAATATATTCCTTGGATTAAAAATTACACCTTAACATGGGAACTGAACCCGGAACCTTTGACCTAGTACACCAATGCTCTCTCTAACCACCAAGTTATCCAGGAGTCGTTCCGTGCATACGGTCAGACTCTGTCTTAAAATATAAGTGAAGAATGGCGTTGGGCACCGAATGTTTCCTGGATAGTTCAGTGGTTAGAAAATATCGGAGAGAAAAGCCGAGGGTCTCGGGTTAAATTCACGTCTCTAGGTCTCACTTTTAAATTTAGATAATAAAAAATATATAAATTGAAGATATCCGCCTTGAAATTTCCAGCGACTGTTTGTCGGTAGTTTTTGAATTATTTAAATGGCAGTGACGAAGTTAGAGATATCTGTGGAATAAAGAGTGGTGAAGGATGTCGTTTACCGGAAGTGGTTTGTTTCAGACAGTGGTTGTGTTCCTTTATAATATATGACGACACCTCCGGCTTCCTCCCCTATTTCCCTCCGGCACACCCTCTCAGCCTTATTTCCAAAGAAAAGTAGGAAATTGAGAATGGCTAGAGGAAAGTCTTTAAGAGAGAGAGAGAAAAGAAGGCATTGTTATTTTATTAAAAAGGCTACAAGAAACATGTATATGAATGGAAGATGGAAGTCTTGGTATCAATTTTTAAAGAAAACAGGTCAGTCATCCCTAAATTTTAATGCAATAAAGCGTGTTCAAAATTGCACGTTTAAGGTTAGAGATGTGGTTGAAAAAGCTAGATGAGTAACTAAATTACATTACTTAAGTTAAGCTCAGCCACATTTTTTTTTAAAAGAGTTCTTTTTTAATGATCTACAGTCTATACTAAAGTGACCGTTTCCCTTGGTTTTTACAGTATAGACACTCTAAATTAGATTATGAATGAACGTATAATATTGGCAGCAAGAAGAGTTACTAGATCTGCTTTTACTTATTTATACGTCTAGTCATGTGATTTGAAGTTCACACTTTGGTTAATGATAATCGATCGATACCTATAAAACAACACAAATGAAAGTAAAAGCTTGTACAAAAAAAAGTGTTTGAACAGTTAAATTAGATTTATGTAATGTAGCTTTTATATATATATATATATA
>CABEEJ010001737.1:83583-96734 GCA_901482245.1 Timema douglasi | reverse complement strand
CACTTGAGCTAATGTGTAATGGTAGGGTGATTGTGAGATGAAATGAAGGACCTACAGTTTAACGTGGAATCCGAACCACGGTGGAGGCCTGGCATTCCACACATTCACAAATTGTGATTAGTACACGTCTTGTCAGAGGTGAAGGAAGGGCTTGGCCATAGTATATTATTTAGATCTTGGAACAATATTTTCAAAAGTGGCTTTTCAGTAACCTACTCTAAAGCAAGTTTTCTCCAGAAAACAAACATAAAATCTTGTGATCACAAAAAAAACTTCATATAAGCTATCACACAAAAATGTTCAAACCCTTTTTTAAATAAAAATTTCAAAAATCAGTTATTTGTTAGCTATCCTCAAATTATTTTAATCTGTAGAAATTAAAATATATTCTTATTCCCTATGAAAAACGGTTATCAGATACCCATTTTGAAATATTATTATTATTAGCACCGCGTCTTACTAACCGTTCGGGTTATACGCACTTACGCTAATGTGTAATGGTAGGGTGATTGTGAGATGAAATGAAGGACCTACAGTTTAACGTGGAATCCGAACCACGGTGGAGGCCTGGCATTCCTCACATTCACAAGATGTCTTGTCAGAGGTGAAGGAAGGGTTTGATAATCAGATAAATATTTGCCGGGACCGAGGATTGAACCCCGGCCGCCAGCATAGAAGTCTGACACCTTACCCCTAAACCACCAGGTCACCGACCATTTTAAAATAAATCTTAAAAGGCCATTTTCAAAATGTTAAAATTTTCTAAAATTTGTCGTGAGTAAATTACCCTTAAATTTACTTATTTGAGATATTTTAAAGTACAGTATTATTTACCATGTAGATTTGTCCTCAGATACCAATTTTGAGCAAAATAGTTTAATTTATTTTCAAAAAATTTCATTTAAAAAAATATAAGTCAACAGTAAACGACTATTAGGCTTATAATTCGGGGGGTATTAAGACGCAGCGCTAAAAAAACTACAATTAAATTGTTTTTGAAAGAAAATCAAACATATAAAATTATTTAAATCTTACAAAATTTACCAGACACCTATTTTCAAAAGAAATCGTTAGATCCATTTGCAAAACAAATTTAATTTTCAAAAATTGCTCTTTTATAAACTAATTTTAAACGAACCTTTCTCCGAAAAACTAGTATATTGTGCTATTTTTAGGGTCAAACGCTCTCTAGTTATCCATTGTAAACAAAATCTTTAAAGATTTTTTTTTAAATTGTAATTTCAAAAATATCTTATCAGTAAGCTACCATTTATTTGAAGTTTAATGTCAAAATCAAAAGAAAATATCCCGAGATAACATCTAAATATCAAGTTTGAACAAAATTCATTAAACCCTTTTTGGTCCGGTCTCAGGGGTAGACAGATGGGGGACAGAAAGAATTGTAAAATCTATTTTTTTTATGTTCAGGAGCACATAAAACGTAAACATTCATCATAATCTCGAGGTAAAAAATGTTCACAAATTACAATACTTTCTCTTTATATGATAAATTATCTAGTCGGAATGAGTGAGAAATATTCGTTGCTAGCTAAGATGATGTGCATCGGCTAAGAATTTTACGTATACATTTTTTAGTAACTTAGTTAATTTGAACATTTTGTTTGAATTCATAGTACATTTCAAAAGGAATTAAATTATTTAACAAATCTGGCACAAAATCGGCACCAAATTAATCATAGACTTAAGTCTAATTTCGTGGATGAATGGTGTAATGATATTGGTTTGGATTACTAAATTATATAAAAAGTCATGGATGAAGGTAAATTTTCTTTAAAGTAATATATGTAGAGTATCCTTTTAAGATTCATTCATGAAGAAACATGCGCTTCTCAGAAATAATGAGTAAAGGATTTCACCACTAAAATATATTTTTTATACAATATTTCCTGTTAAAAGAACAACTGCGCTATTTCCTGTTAAAAGGAACAGCTCCGCAGTATTTGGCAAAAGACGCCAATTCCCTATACCAATAAGAAGCTAGCCTTCACAACACCTGTCGCCAGGACTCTTTCTGTTAGTTAGTTTTCACACTGTTGACGAGGGGATAAAGATGCAAGGGGTATGTCATATATAAGCCATTGTGGGTATGATTAAGGCACTCCGCCCACGCACAAGTCGCACAAGCACACACAAGTTGCTCTAACACCCACTCTCACACAAGTAACGCAGTCAGGGACTAACACAGAATACAATAATTTACATTAATATCACAAGTGTGCATTGATATAAAACATTTAATTGGAATATGTATAAGTAATGAACAGATGTCATTTAAATAAACTGTGTGTGAATAAAAAGCCATCAACAGTTCTCTTTCTTGCATTTATTAATTATACCGTTCTAATTAGTGCTCGACCACGGAGCTATAGAAAGCTGGTTAAACGGTATTTTTTCCGTACAGTGATGATAGGCCCTTGACCACGGAGTTATAGACAGCTGGTTGAACGGTATTTTTTCCATACAGTGATGATAGGTGCTCCACAACGGAGCTATAGACAACCTAAACATCATCACAGCATCATTATATCAGGAAATTAATCCGTAGTGTTTCAATCGACGCCCAAAACGGGGCGATTAAATCAATAGTTTAACAATGGTCACCATAAGCCCTTGGTAGGTTGGATGACCACGTGGGCATTTTGACTCAACACTAATCACCCTCTCACCTCTCTCAAACATTACTCAACCCAATAATTTTCTAGTCATTAAAACACAAGCACAAAAAGGAGTCGTTGTGTCATTAGACGGAATGAAATAATGAGGCAAGGGAAATAGATTGAGCAAGTAGTGGTAGGACTGGTTGGCTGGGGAGTAGCCAACAGCACCAACCTACCCTTCAATATAGGGGAGGGGCTACTGATGCTATTGTACGCCCTTACTTAAGGTGAGATTATATAAAATGCGAGAAAAGGTCAGTGTTTTTGCGGTTTTTATGTTTAAAAATTTATTGGGTCAAAAAAATAAAATATTACTCCAGTAAAAGCATAAAATTTAATTTTCCTCGCACGGTGATAGCAACAGTGTGGTTGAATATTTTGCATTAGAATATTAGCATGTGATGTGAAACTTTTTAAATGAAGAGGAAAAGTTGTCATAATATTTAATTACTACCTTGAAAGATATTCAAGAAATGTTAAGGACACCATATGAATAAAATAAAACTATGTTTGTACTGGAGCAATAATTTATTTCGGCCAACATAATGGTTTTCCATAAAAACTGCAAAAAAAATTGATTTTTCTTGCGATCCCTTCCATCCCACCTTAAGCTGCCGTATCTATAGTTCAAATATTATAATTCTGTGTCAATTGGTTTGTAATAAAATAAAATAAGTGTATTCAAATTAGCTGATTTTATATATAAGTAATGTCAAAACTTGATCCTTGTTATCATCACGCTGGATCCCAAATAATAATTATTATTAGCACCACGTCTTACTACCCATTCCGTCTTACGCACGTACGCTAATGTGTAATGGTAGGGTGATTGTGAGTTGAAATGGAGGACCTACAGTTTAACGTGGGATCCGAACTACGGTGGAGGCCTGGCATTCCACACATTCATAAGCTGTGATGAATACACGTCTTGTCAGAGGTGAAGGAAGGGTTTGGTAATCAGATAAATTTGTTTCGTAACCAAGGATTGAACCCCGGGCCCTAGCACAAAAGTCCGACACCTTACCCCTAGACTATCAGGTCACCGTATCCCAAAGAAGGTTCACAACGAGGGACTCGATTACAACTCAAGATAAACAACTCACATCTCTCTGCAACCTCAGAGACCTATGATACACTCTTTTTCGATATATCCAACCGTTCATTAGATAATTGATGAAAAGCTAAATATCGGCCGACATTTTCCAAGGTGGCGGCCGTAACACACACAGCATGCACGAGTGTTATTTTTGGTATGTTATTACTGTGTATATACAATGTTTCCCATTTATGATTACCAGTTAAGGGCTTCTATTCTCCTAATATGACTGTACTATAAGGGCTCAAGAGTTAAAACCCAGACTCCCAAGAAGTCAAGAACATCAAGTCAAATATAAAGCCTTGTCAACATAAGAATAGATTTTTTATAAGATTCTTATGACATAAATTATTATTATTATTGTCATACAAAAACTTAAGCAACAAAAATTGATAAGGAGTCTCTATATTTATCTTACAGCTCTAATATCTGACACCATCTGTCAAAAGTGACAGTTGCAGACACATGAAATAGCGTATAAATATATTAAAGTAGATTTATTAACGGTTTCGAAATATCGATTATGATTCTTCCTTTTGTAAATCGACTATAGTTGTGCTGTTATGGATTCCTTGAGATGGATTAATCCATATAAATCCATCTATCTTTCCACACATTTAAACTCATGTGTACACATACATGTACATACATAGACTATACTACATAGACATATTCAATTATATAATACACTCGTAAACACTTAGTTTTGAAAACACACACGCACACAGATCAAATATTTTTCCGTGAGCCTCATATTAATTAATACCTGGCTGAACTATTCACCTTTTTAATCAATGTGTCTTATTATGTCTATTTTTCCAGGTTTACGCATATATGATAGTTACTCTAATGTGTTAGGGATGAGGACGGATGTATTTTAGAGGTGATCCACCCACATTTGCATGGAAGGAGAGTAGGAAACCATTTAGGAAAAACTACCCTCAGTAGATCCGACCGGGATTCAAACCCTTATCTTTCATACATAAGAAGGCAATTCTAACACGAGAGTGATGACGCCTTAGACCATTCGACCACTGAAGCTGGTTATCCGTATCTAATCGCGCTAATGGGATAGGGATTAGTAAGGTAAAACGAATAGGAAATGTACCCACATTTGTGTGAAGGTTAAGTGGGAAACAATTTCAGGGTATAAAACCTTGAAACATCCAACCGGGACTTGATCCCCGACTTCCCCGTCACCAGCAAACTAGATCAGACGAGTCCGCGTGCCCACAGGCGTGGGTCGACGCTACGTCGTCATTCGGGATGGAATGTGTCTCTCGAAGGACACCGAGCGGCGCAATCAAACCCTTTCGGAACAACAAGGAAGTTTCCGTAAACTCGTCTAAGAATAAGATTTAAAAAAAATGAGCTTGGTAGTGGAAGTGCGCATGTGCGCCCATCGGTTGGCATTGAAGGCCAGAGGCTGTTTCTCGATGAATGAATGGGATTTTCTTCCTCTCTCTCGCTCCGGTATTTTGACATCTGTGCATGTTGCCGTCCTTATTCTATTGCTTCACTTCTTATAATTACGTCAAAGATAATAAAAAAAAGTTGTAAACGGTAGTTATCTTGTTGGTTTGTATTTATTTGATGAGGGAACGGACATGGTTGCACACGAACAGGAAGTAGAGTCTGGCTCAACATATCAAGGCAAATCTTTTTGTATTGGTCCATAGGCCAAACAATGTGCATTGAATATATATACAATCCAATTTTCACAGGAAGAATACAACAATAATAAAGAATAACTAAAGAGTATAAAGGTATAAGTATTTAAAAAGCAGGGCAGTAAGCAAAACGTAAATCAGAACAATGTAAATTTAAATATTTGAGGCAGAACCTATCCAGTTTAAATGAGAGATAAGGAAGTTCCTTAAATAATAATAATATAATGAAATGTTATCAATGTTGGCCGCAAAAAATATATATATTGTTTTCTAAAAGACCATTCCCATGAAAATTGGACTTTAGTATACGATATGTGGACCAGTGTTGATGCATTTTTAACTTTTGAAATTTACTGACTCTTTTTAGGTTTTCCTTGTTTTCCAGGTGCGTATCAACCCCGAGCGTTATCCTAGGCTGAGTAATTTTGTAATTAGTATGCTGATTTAACTTTGTGATTTGCTGGTTATAGGGAGAAGATTGGGAGAGGAATCCCGTTCGGGTGAACTGAAGGGGGTTTCCTTAAATATTTTCCACCCTCTCTTCACGCAAATGTGGTTATACTTACTCTAACTTCAACCTTCCTCATCCCTAGCACATTAGCGTAATTAGTACATATGCGTATAGCCTGAACAGGCACACACACACAGACACGGTGCTAAAAAAAACCTTGTGACCTAAAATTTTCACTTTAAATACCATACACATATGAGTTTATAAAAAAAGTTGTAATGTTTATTCTGGCAGCCGTAAAGCGTGTTGTCTACATGTTCAGGCGGATAGTTGTGACGTCAACGGCTAGATGGCAGGATTGTGTAGTTCCTACGATCAACACGGCTAGCGCTAGAATTTGCGCACGCGTTACACGTTTGGTAGAAATTTTAGATACAGCTCTAATTTCTGGATTATCCAATTTATTAATAAAACCATAATATAAATTTTCAAAATAATAATAATTATTATTATTATTAGCAGTAGTATTAACATCACCGCGTCTTACTACCCGTTCAGGTTATACGCACTTACGCTAATGTGTAATGGTAGTGGTGATTGTGAGATGAAATGGAGGACCTACAGTTTAACGTGGGATCCGAGCCACGGTGGAGGCCTGGCATTTCCCACATTCACAAGTTGAAGTTTTCAAAATATGGTAAATCTCAAGTTGTGAATATCTAAAATGACTGGCATTTTAATTTACACTTGTTTGAATATTAGTAAACGGGTTATAAATCCCTAACACTTGAAAAGGGATGTGGCTAAGCCCAAAGTTATTTGGCCTAAAATATTGAAACTAGAATTCATTAGCGCTAAAGTCATTTAACCTAAAGTGATTTGGCCTGAAAAATAATTTCACCAAAAACCAGTTGGCCTAAGGTAATGTGGCCTAAAATGAATTTCGTATAAACAAAGTCGAAATTATTAAGTTCAGAGAAAGTCAATTGGCCTAAGGTAATTTGGTCTAAAAATTAACTTCGCAGAAAGTCAATTGACTTAAAGACAATAGGCTTAAAAATTAACTTCACAGAAAGTCAGTTGGCCTAAAGTCAGTTGGCTTAAAGTAATTGGCCTGAAAATTAATTTAACCAAAAGTTAGTTGGCTTATAGTAATTTAGCCTAAATTGAATTTCGAGTATAAAATAAGGTTGTTAAGTACAGCTAAAGTCATTTAGCCTGAAGTAATTTGTCCTGAAGTCCTTTTGACTAAAAATTAACTACGGAGAAGGTCAGTTGGCCTATAACTTAGGCCAACTGACGTGTATCCAACCGATGAACTAGGATAGCTTAGTGCAGTATTTCCAAAACTGTCACAAATTGATTTTGATGGGTCAGAAAGTGTTTGGAATATAAAAAAATTCTAAGTTTTTGAAAAAAGAAAGCCATAAAATAATGGGAAACTGAAAAAAAGAAAGATAAAATTTAAAAAAATGGAAAAGATAGGACGATTGTTAAAATCAAAAGCATAATTTCAAAACACACCTCAATTGTCGAACTGCTTGTATTGAAAATAGCTCGCATCGACGTGGACATCATTACCATCATCAACAGAAATAGCAAGCAAGAGGAACCTTCGCACACGCCTCATAAGAAATAAATTATTTTGATCAAAGATTATATTTAATAAGGAGTATTCAAATAAACATTAGTAACGATTAATAATTCCCACTTCCAGATGAGCTAGAAACTTGAAATTTAGCAAATAAATAGCTTTTGGCCTGTAACTGATAAAAAAAAGATTATTAAAAGTTAAAAAAAGAACTTTTAACTTCCAAATAAAATTTAAAATGGCGGAACAACTTTAACGTCGGTGCGGACCTTTCTTTGGAGGGCTCTTGTGGCTAAACGGTAAGACCTATCAAAAAACGGCTCTGTAATTACATTAGCTTACATCCACTTGCAAAAAAAAAAACGCACTTGGAGTTTGAAAAGCACTTTTTTTTAAATATAAAATTGGTAGGTTCAACATCAGAGATATACGCATTTAATTACACTAAAGTTGTAGGGCTGCGAAAAGTATAATTTAGAGGAAATGTGCCCTCATTTTAATAGCGTGAGAAACAATTTATAGAAAATGTATCAGGCTGGTATATGAACCACCCACCTTCCCACTACCAGTAATCAGACTAGAAAAGACTGACGCTGAGTGCCCACGGATACAGGTTGACCTAAATCTTACTAATACCTTAGTCTAAGGGGTATAAGCTGATTAAACAATTAGCCGAGTGTAAATTCATACAAATTAGCGTGGGGAGAGGATGTGAAAACCACATGTGTAGAAATGTCCCATGTAGTGAGTGCACCCGACCGTGATTAGAACTTACTTACAACGGTGTCAGAAGGGTGTTGGTGTTCTAACGCCTTAGACCTCACGTCCACTGCTTTGTGTTTAAGTTTTATTATTTTGATCACGGCAAGTCAGGATGGGAGGTAGGGCTACCCTACGTTCCCCTCTGAAAGATTAGTCTTACTTTGACTGTATCTATCTTATTGGCCCCATCATCTAGTGGTCAGTGCTTCTGGGTACGAGTTTAGGGGACTCGGGCTCGATTCCCGGCTGGTACCTTGGGTATTTTTCCCGAAAGGGGAACTACCCCAACACTCACCAAGGTAGGATATATTGGGATGTAGTTAGGTTAAAGTGTTTCTACTGGTTCCACACGCTCATATTCACTATCACCATCACCTCATCTCATCGGGACATGGAAAGAGCCTCCTCGGAAAGGATGTACGATTAGTACATTCGGGTGTACCCTGGGCAACGGTACATTAGTACTGGCTAATCTTTCCACAAACTAAGCTACTAGCGATGTTGCCCAGACGTGAAATATATATATATATATATAAATAATGTTTATTAGCTACACTAAAATGCAACCAAGATAGGTAAGCTTGATACATAGAAAGATAAACTGAGGGTACGTGTGACTCGGACTTTACTATGAATAGGCTACTATTTTTTATTTAAAAAAAATTAAAATTAAAAGGCCTGTTAAGGAGACGTCCTAGTGAATTTTTATTTATTTTTAAAAGTTATTTGAGGAATTCAACGTGCACTTTCTAAGCTGATTAATATATATCAACACGCGAGAATTTCTATGAGCGAGCTTGAAGGGATTTACCAATTTTGCCGGGAAATGATAGTACTGTACTTAATAATACTTAGCACTGCGTCTTACTATATGTTCGGGTTATGCGCTTTAGTACTAATTACGCTAATGGGCTAGGAATTGGGAAGGTTGAACATAGAGGAAGTGAACCCACATTTGTGTAAAGGAAGAGAGGAAAACCATCTAGGAAAAACCACCCCAATTCACCCCAGCGAGATTGAACCTCGATCTCCCCGTCCTCGACAGTCTAGCTCAACATGAAACTAGCGCGTTAGTTAATTACGCCTCCGAGGCGGGTAGCTGGGAAATGTATTTTCACATAATACCTTAGAGGGTTCGCTGACATGCCACAATCGACATGGGACTCGAACGGCTTTGCTCCCCCGTCCAAGGAAGTTGTTTTGCGAATTTTTATCACGAGAAAAATCGGTCAACCCCTGCTAGGTTTAAACCCAATAACATCGGGCCCTGAGGCGAGCACTTTACTCCGAGAACACAGAGGTCAACGTCTTAACGAAAAATCACATAACCCTCCCATCTACCGTAATATTATTGTGGATTTGGACTAAGAGGTGCGTTTTACTTGCAGACGTCACATCCGGTATCTCACCTGTGTCATCTGGCGTACACAACACCCACTAAACTGCCGAGGATTCCACGAAACACTCTTGACAAGATGATGGATTAGTTTACACCCACACTTTTACAGGAAAGATGGTAATTTTTTTCCACGAATTGTTTATTAGAAAACAAGAGAGAGAAAGATTAATGAGGGGAAGTTTGCGTGCTCAAAGTTTCCACGTAAAGTTGAAAATTATTTATCAACCAAACAAAATTTGAGTGACTCGCAAAGAGTTAGAGAATAAAGGGCAACAAAGGCTTCTTTCTATCTCATATTGTCTGATTCACCAGTGATGGGGGAGGTTAGGGATCACATTTTTATTTAGTGTGTTCGCGTAATTTTATAGTAAGCTATCAAAAGTGCCTGGCATTGCCAGGGGTAGCCATGCAATGGATTGCGTAGTTACCCCTAGCAAAGCTTTTCTTTGCTTCAAACAGATAGAAAAACAAACTCTTCCTTTTTTTAATATAGATGGCTTTCTCTTGATATGACAACAAAATTTAGTTTAAATGTGGAAAATACGAACAATAATATTTAAGCAATGAAAAGTATGTATTAAAAATTTAAGATTATTTTAAAATTATGATGAAATTCATCAAATCCTATTGTTTATCGTAATTATAGTTTAAACAAATAGTTTTGATCTATTGCTATATAAAATTAAAAAGGCTAAAATAAAAAAGTTATCGAAGTTTGTAGTCCCTGAAATGAAATTTTAGACCAGAGATATTTCAACTTTGATGTCATCTTCAGTCTGAATAAGAGGTGAAGTGATGAAACTCATCAAAAATAATTTTAAAACATTTTTGTCATCAAGTGACTGCAGGTGAATTTCTTCAAAATTCCAACTTCCTCAGCTCTACCCCTATTTGTGTAAATATGCAGGTAACCCAAACGTGTGGTAAGACTCGGAGCACGCGGACAGGAAAATAGTGACATTTATTTGGCTTAAGATTAAACGTAACTGTCTAGACGCAATGTCTGAATACAAAAATTATTTCAGCAAGAAATATTATCAAAGATAAAATAATAACCCATAACGTAATAGTTTTTTTAATAACTTTGAGTGACACACTATTTAACCTAAGGGTGCCGTTTAGTTGGAGGAAAATATCCTCACACTGCAGCATTTCTCATAAGATTATCAACTTTGAAGCTTTAAAACAGCTAAAATGATTCTAAATTGATAATCAACATATAAATTACCCTTTTTAAACCCATTCAATCTTGTTATTTTAATACACAGTTTTTTGTATCTCACGAAAAAATAAATTGTAAGACACACTCACACAAACTTTCTCATATTGTGTATTATAGCTTAGAAGATAATTTTAAAACATAGTTTTTAAGTAAACTACCCTTAATTATATGTACCTAATCAAAACAAACCCATTATCATCTTGATGACAATAAACATCGTTTTATATATATAAATTTTAAACCAAATTGTTCAAATAAATTCATCAAAATTTAAACATTCAAAATAAATTATCTGTAAGTTACCTTAAAATTATGTAACTGTAAAAATAATAAGTATTCTTATTTATCATGAAAAAACTATTCCCAATTTAAATCCAATCTTCAAGGTCAGTTTAAAAAAACTAATTTTCTATAATTTGTCGTAAGTAAACTACCCTTGAATAAATGTAGTTTATATAAATAAAGATACTTTATTATTTATAATCTAAAATATTCCCCCGATACTAATTTTGAGCCAAATCGTTAAAGCTATTTTTTTTTAAAACAACTAATTTTACCAAAATCAGTCCTTTGTTAACTACTAGTAGGCCTATATGATTTGTTTTAGAAAAACAAATCTCTATGAACATTTATCATGCAAACAACTTAACAGATACCCATTTTGGACCAACTCGCTAGGGCAATTTTTTAATATTTTAAAAAGATTATTAATAAACTACCCATAACCGAATTTCCCCTAACAACAAGTATAAAGCGAATTTCCCCTAACAACAAGTATAAAGTGTTATTGGTCATGTCCATGTCAAACACTCCCCAGATATACATTTTTAAGAAAAATCGTTAGCGTCATTTTCAAAATAATTTAAATTTTCAAAAATCACTCATAAGTAACCAACCGTTTATCGAATTTCCCACAAAACCAGGTATATAGGGCTATTTGTAATGTAAAACACTTCCAAGCTACCCTTTTAAAACAAATCATTGGGAATATTTCAAAAATATTTCTCGTTTTTGAAAAATCAGTCATCAGCAAACTACCCATAAATGAGTTTTTACCCCAAAAACAAATATACAGTGTTATATGCCATGTCAAACACTGCCAAGATACCGATTTGAAACCAAATCGTTAAAGCAACTTGTAAATTTTATTTTTAGTTTTTGAAAAATCAGTCATCAGCAAACTACCCATAAATTAGTTTTTACCCCAAAAACAAGTATACAGTGTTATTTGCCATGACAAACACTGCCAAGATACCAATTTGAAACCAAATCGTTAAAGCAACTTGTAAAACATTTTTAAGTTTTTGAAAAATAGGTCATCAATAAACTACCTACCCATAAATGAGTTTTCACCTCAAAAATAAGTACACGACGCTATTGGTTATCTCAAACAAATTTTAGATATGCATTTTAATCAAGATTGTTGGAGCCATTTTTGAATTAAGAAAAATCACCTATGAGTATTCTACCCTTAATTTAAGCGCTAGGCTTATAATTAAAAAAATGTCCCGAGGTGTATATCCTATTAAAGCTAAATATCAAGTTTTAATTAAATCCGTCCAACCATTTCGGATCCGTGGCCAGGGACAGACAGACAAAAATGGGGAAAGATAGAATGGTAAAATCCACTTTTTTGGGTTCGGGGTCAAATAAAACGTAAATATTATTCATAATATCGAGATAGATTTTTCACGGTCACAATGCTTTCTCTTGATATGAGAACGTATAGGCCTAAAATGGAGCTATATCGTTACTGCATTGGGGTAATCAATTATCTTAAACTCTTATATTGTGACCCTAATAAAAAATATTTGTTTGAAGGGAGTTACATTTATGTTTATAACCATTTAGTATGATGTCAGAACTGCGACATTTCGTGTGAAACGTCGCTAAAAATGAGCCAATTATAGTCTTTCATTTATAATTTTTAAATAATTAATCTTAAATTATATAAAGTTATGTAACTTTTACCTACAATATGGTGCGAGCCATATCTTAAAATGTGAAACCCCTTTTGAAATAATGAAAATTTATTGACGATTGAAACGCATCCCAGCGATCAACCTTAAGTAAATAGGAATAGGATAGTGGTCATCACTGAGAAAATATATCATTTAGGGGAACATGGATAGGAAGACGAACAGTTCCAGAGTTAGCTAACAATTATTATTATTAGCAGCGCGTCTTACTACCCCTTCGGGTTATATGCACTTACGCTAATGTGTAATGGTAGGGTGATTGTGAGATGAAATGAAGGACCTACAGTTTAACGTGGAATACGA
>CABEEJ010001737.1:41348-81747 GCA_901482245.1 Timema douglasi | reverse complement strand
TTTAGACAAGCGGACGTGAAGGTATTTCCATGGGGGCCTATACGGTTTATATATATGAAGGGAAGGAAACATACTTCATGACATTAACTTCTTTTTTTATGTAGGTTTCTTGCCACGCTTACGTTCACACCGTTTCAATAACATTTAACATTTTTTATCTCTTCCTTCTAGTTTCAATATTTACTTATTTGTACACAAGTTCATCCTGCTATATATACTGGATGTGTAGTATTAAGTGTATTGCCATAGGTTAATTTAATTTAAAAATTGTGTACGATAGTGGTTTGTGTTTAGAAAGCGCCGTGAAGTGCTACAATGTAGTACATCAACCACCCGCACCGGTAAATGTCAAGATCATCCAGTCTGGTTTGCCGGCGATGGGGAGGTCGCGTTTGGAATCAAGGCCAGGTGCAGTGATGATAGTTACTCCTAAATAGTTCCCCACTCTCTCATCAGTCAAATGCGGGTAAATGTATTCTGAATCATACCGTCGCAGTCGCTTATTGACATGCTCTAATGCTTCCTGAAGGGGAGCACGAGAGCAAATTATAACATGTACCGAGCAATTGGTCACACCATGCTATTGACTTAAAAAACGGGATGTTGCATTTCGCGAAGATCCTGGTTTATGAAAATAAAGGACGTTGGCGTGCTTCTAGAGCTCAGAGAAGTGACTCAAGAACAGGATGGCGCTGGATAATTCCTCGAGGAAGTTAATAGCCTCCAAGGGCAGCTTTCTCAGGATCGTGCTACTGATACCGTTTCTTCACTCCTACCCTATTATCGTAGTTAAATATGTATAGGCCGGACGGGTATTAAGACGCTCTGCAAAGAAATCTGCTACTTTTTATGTACATGGATGTCAGGGAATATAATTTATATCGGGACGTTAGTACACTGGTCCTCAAAGCATTGGCAGTCCCAATATAAAGGGGAGTATGGCATTCCAAATTGGATGGCGACCGTTGGTCCATCCTCTCTCGTCGACGCAACCGTTCTCATCCACGAAGAGAAGACAGGAGCGACCAGTGTACTACTCGAAAGCGGTCATCGCGGCTCGTGGAGAGTTCTTGGGAAAGCCTCGGAATGCATATATTTTTTTATTACTATTTTGTTTGTCTCTCTCAGCAAATAAAGTTGGAAATATTTGACACTTCAAATCGTCCTGAGACGAGTGCCTCGCAGTAAACACTGCGCACCGCAGAGAGCTAGCGGCCAAGTGGTAGGAGGGGAAGGGGGAATGTGATAGGGTCATTTGCACCTGTGCGGTACACGCTGAGGTAAAACACGTGGCCCAAGTCCCTCATTTCAGACTGGAATACATTTATAAAGAACTTCACTTTAACTTTTGCCCATTTCAATGTTAAATTAGTCATAGTGGTCTGAAACAAGGTTGGTTTCATTTCGGATGACACTGACGAAGATATTCACTATTTGTATTTACGTTCTTATACAATCACTAGAGTTAGGATCGCAAGATTAGACACACTTATCTAGAACTCCCAAAACTTTAATGCAGAGGATAACACCGGTGTACTGAAATAGGAGTCCCAAATTCGATACCAGGCTTGGTCGGTTATCATTGGTGAAATTAGAACCTACCTGACTTAAAAACATAAATAGGCAAAAGGTTTAATTAATGGATTGGATTTAAAATTTGACGTATAACATAATAATTTTAGTAGAATGTAAAACATATATAACTATACGTTTATTTAATTGCCACTTATGCCAAAACAAACTTTTAAAACAATTATTAAAATTGAATAAAATCTAACTAATAGGCAACATTCTACTTGCTTATATTTCGGTGATTACATAGCAAAGATAAAATACTGTGATGCTAAGAAGAATAGATTGTGATGTTAAAAATGTGATTTTGATGTCTGTAAATTTCTGTAGAATCCAAACAGATGGGCTGATTTAAAAAAAAAATCATATTCATGACAAATGTAAGGGCAAAAACATAAGAAATTAAGAAACCATACCTAAAGCAATAAATTCATGAAAGCCAAACATAAGGGCACACCCATCGCGATATCCAACTCAATTTGGCGAACACCCGGTATGTTGTGGACTGTCAAAACATAAGGGCACACCCATCGCGATATCCAACTCAATTTGGCGAACACCCGGTATGTTGTGGACTGTCAAAACATGAGGCCACACCCACCACGATATCCAACTCAATTTGGCGAACACCCGGTATGTTGTGGACTGTCAAAACATGAAGCCACACCCACCGCGATATCCAACTCAATTTGGCGAACACCCTGTCTGTTGTGGACTGTCAAAACATAAGGGCACACCCACCGCGATATCCAACTCAATTTGGCGAACACCCGGTATGTTGTGGACTGTCAAAACATGAGGCCACACCCACCGCGATATCCAACTCAATTTGGTGAACACCCGGTATGTTGTGGACTGTCAAAACATGAGGCCACACCCACCGCGATATCCAACTCATTTGGCGAACACCCGGTATGTTGTGGACTGTCAAAACATGAGGCCACACCCACCATGGTGTCCAACTGAACTTTCCATTAACTGGGGCGCAGGCCTTGGAGAGACGTTCATTCATTTTATGGCTGTTTGGGTAGTGTTGGGGCCAATCGTTGTTTTTAGCACCGTGTCTTACTACCCGTTCGGTTTGTACGCCTATGTAATAATTACACTAACGAGTTAGGGATTATAAAGGTTTAATTTAGAGGAAACGCACCCACAATTGCGTGGAGGGATAGTGGAAAACCGTCTAGGAAAAAACCTCAGTGCACCCGACTGGAATTAAACCCCGATCTCCTTGTCTTCGGCATTCTAGTCCAACACTAAAACGTTGCAATGCGCCCCATCCTGTGTTGCAACACACACGTGGTAAGTTTAAAATTCAATGAAAACACTCTTAGTTTTGACACATGAAACTTAAATATATTTTTAAAATACATTTATTAATATGTATATTAAATATAATTAGTTACTTCATAAAAATGAAAGTGTAAAAAATGTTCCTGTTGTAATCCTTAGCGGTATGCCCTACTAAGTAAAAGTTTGTAAAAATAATTATCACGAAATCTCTGTGACTCTATGTATCTAGTATTAGTTAGTCCAACACCTCAGATCAGACCGTGGCACGTCTAACTACTAAGCTACGGGACCGGGATTTGATTACCGATATGGCCCAAAAAATTATCATTGGCTAAGTTAGGAGTTTCTCCTTTCAGCGGACTGTATTGATGGCCAGGCAACTGGGTGTTGTATCTGTTCTAATGTCAAGTGAGTTTGTAAGCCATGCTTATATCACAGAATATTATTACAAGGGGAAAAACTAACGGTTTGGAGTCTATTATATTCAGGAGGTACCAGGTGCTAACAATTCGCAGGTAGGCCAAACACCCGGAAAAAAAAAATGTTTCCCTCTTAATGGTTTCTTAATTCATTTCTGGGTGAATGCTGATGCATTTTAAAAATCAATTCTCCTAGTTTTGTGCTGTTTGATTAATATAATATACGCTACATACATCCTTATTAATAGAGAAAAGAATGGCATTTTAAAATATTGATGTCAATACAGAGGGCGGTCGGGTAGTTCATCATGTAGTAGATCATGGGTAGTCTTCTTCACAAAGTAGACTCCCACCATTTCTCTCCAGGCGAATGCCGGCGGAGCTCCTATCCTCCCAATCTCCTTTCATGTTTGAAGCCTTCTGTTAGAAAGTATCAGTAAATAGTAAAACTAAAAAAAGCCCGATGAACGCGCGTGGAGGCGCTCCCACGGCCGAGAGCGGGTGGGACGCGAGCAGGCCAACGAACCCCCTTTTCGCTCTGTGACGGGAGCTGACGTTCAGCTGTCACCGCGTGTACAGGCCGCTCGCTGTGAGCTTGCAGCACTGGCGTACTAAGGGAGTTATTTTAACCTTCCCTAAAATCGCTATTTTTAACAGAGCCCGCACCGGTGGCCACGTAGATTCAGGTGACAATATCGTCTCATCTGGTTCGCTGATGATGGGTAAGTCTGAGTTAGTATCCCTGAGGGTGAACTTCTAATTATAGCCTTCCTAATCCCTAGGACCATTAGCGTAATTAGTAGGTCTACATAAGCTTATAACCCGAACGGCTCTAAAGAAAAATTAAAACAAGGCTTGTGATTTGATATTCAAATTTTTAACACTAAAATGCATTAAAAAAATCCCATTTGGTAAGAAAAATACAAAAATAATACCTTTGATTGGTTTTACTCAACCCTCTCCCATACCCCAATTTTCCCAATTTTCCCTGCTACAAAGTACATTTCTGGCTCGTAGACACGCATTCGGTACCACGAAGCTACCTCTTGGCAAGTCAAGTAACTATTATTATTATTATTCTTTGAGGTATTTAAGGTGCACTTTCTGAACAGACTGATATCATAAAAAGACCTAAAACTAACTTAGGGTTCTATAACAGACACAACAACTAGTCTCCCGGCCGTTTATTCATTACTGTGAAAGGGGAAGCCTTATTTTCACAACAATGACTTCCTGGGCCATGCCAGCGTGATTAAATTATTAAATACTTTTAGTGATATAATATACGGCATAGAATAAACTTTATTACTGATCAAAGGTTTTATTTATTGTTACAAGACAAGTACAAGCATTCTAAGTATTAGAGAGAAAAACACCAACACATAAAAACACTAAAAAAACACGATAAGCGTATACAATTTCCTGCTTATTGCATTTTGTTTATCATCGTGTCTCACTACCTGTTCAAGCTATGGGTAAAAATATAGATACAGTAGTCCCATGGCTTCTTTGGTGCGGACTGACAGCTCACAGCAGACTTCTGACAGTCAACATTTAGGTATATACCTAAATTTTGACTCTCAGAAGTGACAGCTGCTAAACACATGTTTTTGAAGATCATATGGTTCGGCGTAGGGATACATAATTTGGTTTGGTAACTTTGCAAAGCCGTCAGCTGTCAGTCAGCACCAAAGAAGCCATGGGGCTACTGCAATTACTCTAATGGAGCAGGGATGAGGAAGGAAGCATTTTAGAGGTAATCTAACTGCACTTGCGTGGAAGGAGAATGGGAAACTATTTAGGGAAAACCAGCCTCAATAGACCGGTATTCTAACCCCGATCTCCCAGTGATCAGCAGGCATCTTAAACACGAGAGTGACGCCTGAGACCGTTCAGATACCGAAGCAGGTTCCTGCTTATTCTTTCTCTACCAATATCTACCGTCCGTCAACAATACTTTTCTTTCGATACGAGTACGGCATCGATACTTTTATTCCTACACTAAAAATAAGTAAAGTATTAATACTTTGGTTCGGTAGTTGTGACTATCCCACGATTGAACCATTGTTAACTTTAAGGTGAACTAATAAAATAATAAAATTGATTCTTAGCAAAAAGAAGTAGGGACTATAAATAATTTTCGTAGTAGTTTTTCTTCCTAAAATAAAAGTGTAGCAACAATAATTAAATACCCGCTTAGTTGGCCGTGTGATCTAACGTAATACTCTCGCAGTAGATTAGACTACCTTTGAAAGGGGAGATCGAGGTTCGAATCTTGGTCGGGTGATTTTTCAAAATGGTTTTCCACTTTCCCTCCACGCAAATGTGGGTACACTTACTATTAATAAAATTTTCCTAGTCCCTAAAACCATTAGCGTAATTAGTACATGAGCATATAAGCCGAACTGGTAATAAGACTCGATGCTAATAATATATATATATTTGAGGACCACGGACTGCAACGATTCCGTAGACCACCTAGGAAATACTATTCAACACTATCTATCATGATTTTGGTAAGTAGCCCGTTCTGGAAGACCTTATTTTTGGTACCAGAATCCTGCAGTATAGTAGTATTTTAGTCGGAAGAAAGGCCTTCCAGAACCAACTTCCAAGTACCATTCTATAAGGTCTTTATTCCTACCAAAATGCTACTACACTGTAGAATTCTGATACGAAAAAGGCCTTCCAGAACCGGCTTCCTACTAATATCAGCGTATACTTACTCTGGCCTACTATATCCGGTTCAACTGCAACCTTATGACGGAGAGAGGTTAGCACGCTTGTTCCCCCTATTCGCTCAGCTGTTCTCAAAGAGTTGGAACGCAGTCAAATGGCTCTGATCTCACAGCATGGACATTTTTACTGAAGGTCTGTGACGCCGACAGGGGGTAGGTGTCATCTACCAAAGAACAAGTTGTTTTTAAACTACAAACTTTGAGAACAAACCTTTTTTCCAAGCAATTTGAGTCGACACCAGGGTTCGACAAGCCAATATACCAAATCAAAGAAATTGTTCTCGATTACAGTATTTTAATATTTAGGTGTATCTCTTTAACGAGTTCCTTTCTTCACCACAACGTGGCAGAACTTAACAATACACATACAAAAAAAAAAAAAAAAAAAAANAAAAAAAAAAAAAAAAAGGACAAACACGTTTTCAACTCAAAATGAGATTATTATTTTTTCAGTTTCATAGTTTATTTTTACTAAGTGCACTTCCTGAAGATCATTCGTATTACAACTTAAATAATTTCTATAACAGGCAAAACACTAGTGCCACATCACTGTGAAATGGGAGACCCTGTTTCCCTCAAGAGGAATATTTCAGGATTTGGAACTACTCGATACCCTTATCTCAGTACAGAGGCACTGTTGACTGAACTAAGGTGTCAAACTTTATTAAGAATAAGCTAAGGTTATACTGGAGGGAACACAACCAAACTGAACGTTCACATGTGTTCGATAACATTAACATATTATGTTCACAATAGGCACTGAACAGCCGCAGATCTGACGCTGTTTGTTATTGATCAACGAATTCGCAGGATATGTGTGGATTTGATTTGACACAAGTTTTATAATAGTGAGGTTAATAGAGTTTTAAACATGGCTGAACCCTGAATATGACCGGTAGAAAGCTCATTGGATTGTTGGCGAACCAGGGGAATTTATAGACCTCTCCAGCACCCATACCAGTATTTATTTTCTTCTCCTTTCACCCCCTCCCTTCTGAATGAAGTTAGCAAAGAAATAGCTTTTTTCCTTCACTTCTCTTACATCAGCTTCCAGTGCTTTCAATAGAGCTTTCCATGCATCAATATTTATGTTTATTAACTTATATTCCAGGTCGGACCACGAAGGAAAGGGTGCGATTGGTATTCTTAGATTAAAAGTAATGTATTTTCATCCATCCACTCAATTTTCAACTTAATTAAAGTTCCACGTACAGCAAGAGGGAAATTAAGTTAAACGCATCTGAACTCAAACCATTTGATGTGAACTGGACTTAGTACCCGGTCACATTGAAAGAAAACTGAACCGGAACGAATACGAATATTTTTTGATGATTCTCTGAAAAACCGACAATGGTCGGGGCAAAAGTTAACGCTTAGTGATAATGAGCAAAGCCTACAGAAAGGGGTTCGCCGTCGCTCTCTGTGCGGGTTACTCTGAACCGAGTTCCGTGTTTACTACTGCTAGTTCGGTCGTGTTCTCTCCAGTGCAACAGTAGCTTAGAGAGATATAGCAGTTAGGTTAATATGCGGTTTGAAGGGAGCAGACAATATTACGGGGAAGCAGTAGCTAGACCAGATGCTCGCAAAACTTTCTAGCTGACGGTTACAAAAACTCAAGCAATATAATTCTCGGAAACCTCTCTTTAACCCCCTTAAAATTAAAAAGTAATATCAATAGAAATTGTAAGTTAACTACGAACTACATTTCGTTTAAAAGTTCATAAGCTCTTGTATCAAAGTTGTTCTATCAAACATTAAAAAATACCTTTAATGTCATTTGACTTTACTCTTTCTATTTTTTTTTTAGTTTTAAATTTGATGAGTGCAGCAAATACGTTGTTTCTTTGTTTTTGTTTGTTTGTGTGCGTGCGTGTGTGTAGTTGTCCAGAATTGAGATGAAATGTACTCACAGAAGAATTAGTGAGGAAACCCATTATAAAAACCAGCCTCAGTACGTCCAACCTAGATTCGAACCTCAGCTTCCCCATCAGTGGCAGTCCAGCCTCTTATGAAAGTGACGTCTTTTACCATGCCCCCACTGATGTGGGTAGGATCCTAATTTACAAAAATATGAGGTGTAAAACTTCAATAAAAACCTTATTTCAAAATCAGTCACAGAGTAAAATCTAAAAATGCAAGGAAACCAGTTTGCGAACCACTGAGATAAACGGCCAACTGATGCGTCCCAAGGAGTTCTTAGCGCGGATCTTTCAAACGCGGACTATGAATAGATCTAAAAATCACTCACATGTACACGTATTTTAAGTTCTATCTTCGATCCTACCCCACTAGCGTGCACATGTGACTATCCCGGGTGTTGGTAATACTCTGAACAAGAAATAAAACAAATAAACATTGGTCTCACCTCCCTCTTCCCCTACTAATAATTCTCATCAGAATTTATAAAAAAAAAGCTATGAACATTCCTCTGAGGTAAATCATTTCTGACGGTAGTTCTAGTTCAATGAAACCGGTTGTAATTACATCCGGTGCTCTGCGCAAGACGTACAACCACTCTTTCGTCATTTGCTGATTGTTTTTTATAACATTAAATGGTGATAAATGCATGTCTTATTTTTGAAGAAATAGCCATGAATATTTATTTTTTCTTTAATAACTGCTTTGCATCGAGAAATTAACACCGTGGGTCGTGTTACACTGCTCTCGGACACCTTAGATCACATAAGTTGTCCATCTCACCCACTTATTAACTAAAAGTGTAGAAATATTCCAATTTATCTATAGGCCTGTGTATATAGAGAAAAAAATTGCGCAGAAACAGTCCTAGAAGAAAGGTTTGCAGCTATACTCAGTTTTTTTTATCTAACTAATGTCGCTCATCCCGCCTATTCACGTGTAATGTCAGCTTTATCGTTATTTTGTGTATATTTTTAAAAAAAGCTCATACAGGGTGAACTGTAGTTTTTATTTGAGTTTTCCCCCCGAAAGTGTTAAGCAAACCCAACTTAACCCCATGACTTACAAATGTATTTTCAATAAGACGTCGTTAAAAAAAAGTAATGTACACACATTTGTACATCTCAAAAATATCTACAAGCTACTAAAAAGTTTATTTCCACATGAAGAAGCGCTATGGAGACGACTAAAACAAGGTGCAATATCCCACGGAGATGACGGCTACGTTGGCTTCTATCTGACCCTGCTAGTAAAATTGTCTGTCATGAGAAACGTCGGAATAAATAAGTAAATACAAACTATAAAATGTAATTTCTAAATGATAAAAAAGAGACTAGTGGGAAAGTTTCCGTATGAAGTCGTTGAATATCCTAACGATACAGCGATGGGTTCAAAACTCGTTAAACTCTACATTTATCTAAACTGTTTACTCACGAGATATTAGGGAAAGCAGCATATGCATAAGTATAATAAAATGGAGGTAGGGATAGGAAATTTAGAAATTTAGAGGGAATGCACTCGCTTGAACGTGGAGGAAGAGTAGAAGAGCATTTATGGAAAACAATTCTCAGTCCAGCCAGGACTTGATATTTGATCCTCCCCAACGCCCTCTTCCCGTCATCGGCAAACCAAACCAGGCAAGATTGACGACTTAGCCCGTATATCCACCGGTGAATTTTAACAACCCAGATACTGTCCTAGATTTTACCAAATGGATAGCAGGACGAATCCTTATCTTCGCCGCCAACCAAACTCAAACTTGTTTCCATTGAACTTACGGTTAACCACCTCTCAGAGTAAATACAAATGGGTGTTTTCAGCCCACACGCTAAGAACTCGGAATCGTTAACCCCCTCACTTGCTTATAAAACAAACAATTCGTTTAACCTGCCGATATCCGATACCCCTTTCCCCCAAATTTCACAAAGGTGGTCTCGGTATAAAGCTCCTTGAAGCGCTAGAGCTCTCGTCCCTCGGCTGAGGCCATGTATGTCTTACAACAGTCGTCCAGCCCACGTCCTGTTTAATACAGTCCATCAGAATCGGAGGGTTTTGACTATTTAATAGAGAAAGGTGTATTTCTGATCTGCATTATCGAAAAACTTACAGCACAAAAACAGTTTCATCTCACTAATCAAACTAGTGTAGTCATAATAAATACTACTATATTGGTTTTAAGTACATATTAAAAAAAATGAAAAGTGTTACTTTTCATTCCAACTATCATCAGTGAGTATTATGTTTCTTACGGTCCGCTATGTTTGCGACACTGTGCAGCTTGGTCCCCGGGCTATGAACGGTTGAACTGCTTTGTTTAAAAAAATGGGCGCACATTTGTCCGTATCTAATCGAATCGATTCCGTTCTATACTATCTCGTATGAAAATGGGGGATAAACTTCAATCGGGAATATTTTCCGGGTCGATTCGATATGCCATAGTGTGCGCCTACCTTTACAAGAACGGTTTCCGGCCCGCCACAGGTCTTCCTTACAAGTCTCCCATCGCTGGGAGTTATGAGCCAGTCCCACCCACCCACCCATCCCAGAATAGCGGGGGGCCCCACCGGAAAACGTAAACCAGCCGGCAAATTGAGGAGGGGGGTGGGGGGAGAAAGAAGACGTGCTCTTGGGGCAGGGACACAGGAAGGTGATGCAATCGATAAGTCACAGAATCATATCACATAATAAACAACATCCCACGTGATAATATATTTTAAAAGTTTAAGCTTGGTTCAAGTTTGAGACTTGATGTAATAAATGTGGTTTTGATGTTGTTTCCCTTCAACGCGTCGTACCACCCGTTCAACCTGTACTCACTAATTATGCTAGTGAAGATATGCCAAGAAGTTAGAAGAAATTTACCTGCATTTGCGTGGAACGAGAGAGTGGGAAACTAAAAAGTATGATAACAAAATATCAAGCCGGGATTTGAACCTTGACCTCCTTATCATCGACAAATCAGACTAGATGAACCTGACATTTAGTCTGTGTGTCCACCGATGCAGGAAATTAATGTGTTGATTTGGCAAAAATGTAATAATAATTGTAATAATAATAATCAAGTGTCTGTGATTTAGTGATTATCTGGGCCACGATGATTGATCTGACATTCATGTTTGGGCAAACTATCATTGCACCGCTGAACACGTGGACTAAGGCGTTAGTCTCATCATGTTTGATTTGCTGGTATCAAGTAATTCGTGACTCGAATCCCTAAAAGGTGTGAGATCTGGCTATTTTACTGTATGGGTGCCTACTCACTTCATTCACATAATTTGTTTTCAAATATTTACCTAAATATTATATCAAAATAAAGTTCATAGTCTACATATATCTTATCACTTTCTTTTACTAACGCAAATACATTTTCTCTCAAATTCAACTTTTCTCGTCCCTTACGCATCAGAGTTCATGCGAATAGCATGGACGGGTATAAAGAATGGGGAGAGGGGGAGAGATCCTTAACATTTTTCTCCTCCATTCTTTGTTCTTAAAAAATAGTCTCATAGAAGGGGTGTAGTGTAAAAATGTCGCGTTTTTTAAATCTTTAGTGAGCTTTTGACAGTTCATATTTTACGCTTTTAATTTCTTTAAAAGGTATCATTTTCTGTGAATGTGTACCACGTCTTAACACCCATTCGGGCTATCTACATAGTTACCGTTATGATGTAAGGGTGAGGAAGGTAGCACTTAAAGGAAGTGTACCCGCAATTGCGTGAAGGCCGAATGGCAACTAATCCAGGAAAATCCACACTCAGTTCGTACGATCGGGATTCAAATCCAGATCTCCCCATCTTCGGCAATCCAGCCTACTGCAATGTCGTCGTGAAGACGTGATTTAAAAGTCAAATTAATCCACGGTATGGATTAACAAACTTGGGGCGTATTTTGGGCCAAAACCTGTAGAATTAAGCTATGTTTGCTCCAATTTATTGTATAATTTATAGTGGTTTTTTGCACCACGTCTTACACCCGTTCTGGCTAAACACATTTAAACCATGCATGTAAGGGAAGAGCAGGGTAAAATTGATATAAAATGTATCTTATTTTGCGTGGGAGGGAGTCAAACATTTTAGGAAAATTGACTTCAGCTCATCCGGTCGTGATTCGAAACCTGACTTCCTCACCAACAGCAAACCAGACCAGAGTAGCCTGACGTTTCCACCGATTTGGTTATATACTAGTTATTTGATCCTTTATATTTAAAGTGATTAAATTTACAACTAAAATATTTAAAAACTTACATTTTCCCAGATGTTTAAGGTGGGAGTCTAGGGAACATGAGTTCAGGGCATTCATTTTGAAGTTTTTTTTAGCAACACTTTTTTGCAGTGAGAAGAAAAATAACTCTCCAGTAGAAACATAGAGTTAATTTTCTTCCCATGGCTATATCAACAGTTGTTGATTATTTCTCATGGATGTCCTGGAATTTAATGACCACTTTTTCTCTTTATTAAAAAGGTTTCTCATCTAATGCCGATATTCTTATGGCAGATATTCAACAACTGTTGCTATCATCATGTGAAGAAAATTAGACTAAATCTTTCTACTTTATTTATTTTGGCAAAAAAAAAAGTTTCGCTATACAACCTACAAAAACGCTGACCCTTTTCTCGCGTCCCCTACACCCCCACCTTAACTAGGTCAGCAAAATCCTTGAAGCAGTATTATTTAAATATAGAAATAAAGATTTGTACATCGTACAACTATTAGGTATTTAAAATACTAAAAAATTAGGCCTATAGCACCACCTGAAATAGTTCCAAGTAGGTTTTGTGATACAAAACTATGTATACTTTAAATTTTAGTTTTAATCGTGCATTGCGTTCTAATTCATTTGGGCTCACTCGTGCAGTGACACACCACACCGAAAGGCTGCAGAACCAAAAAATATAACAGGAATTACGTTCACCAAGTCAGTGCTTGATAGCCGTTTCTTGAAGGGGGAGGATTGTGTTGGCGATAATAGCGGTCAATCAATAATATCATTAATTATAATTTCACACGCTTTGGTAGTCACATGGTCGATGAGATGAGATCTAAGTTCGAATCTCGGTTGGGTGTACAGATGGTGATTTTTACAAAATGGTTTTATACTCTCTCCGCAAGCAAATGTGGATACTCATCCTAATCTATCCTTCCTAATCCCTAAAACCATTAGCGTACCTAATTAGTGTATAAGCGTATAACCCGAGAGGGTAGTAAGATGCTGTGGGTGCTAAAAATATTAGCTTGTGTTAAGAGTTGGAAACTCTGGCGATGGGGATGACTCATTGAAGCAATTTTTATAGCTCCATATGAACCCAGTAGATTCCCTGCAATCTCGTGCTATTATTTAAGTTTTGAAAATCACAGTTAGAATCATGTGTTTTCCACATGTGCCATAAGTAAGTAGTAGGCCCTAATTTGTCAGAAATAAATCATATTAATATAAATTATAAATAATTTGTTTACGTTTTTACCATGACTGCAATCTATAAAACCAAAAGAGATTTTTTTCAATTTAGTGCAACAGTTTGTCGGGGCCCCTGTCACCATAACTTAAGGTGGGGATGCAGGGAACGCGAGAAAAGGCGTTCGTGCAGTTTTTTAAAACTTTTTTTGTCAAAATAAATCATGTATCGGTTCAATACAAATATAGAGTTTATTTTTCTTCACATGGTGATATACGCCTTTGTTGAATATCTGTCATGAGCATAGTGAGATGATCTAACCTTTTTAAATGAAGAGAAAAGGTTTTCATGAAATTCCAGGACAACCTTGACAGATATTCAACAGCAGCTGTTGAGGTCATCATGTGATTAAAATTAAACTCTATTATTTGTATAGATGGACACAAGATTTGATTTATTTTGCTATAAAAACTGCCAAAACACCGACCTATATTCGCGTTCTTTGCATCCACACCTTAAATCTGTCACTGCTGATACCTTTCAAGGCTAACCAAGGGTACACTCAATTTATCCTGAAAGGTAGCAGGTCTACCTTGTCCGTTTTCACTATGGCGTAGCTTATAAAATAGGTTCATAGTGTAATCTGTCATGAAAAAAACTTAGACTTTTAATTGAAAACTGATTGTACGCTTATTTTAAGCAGAAATATAAAATACTCAGGGCCAAACTGAAATTGGTATGAGCTCTCTTATAAGCTACACCAGAGTGTAGCTTTTAAAGGTAGGCAAAGTTTACGACTAGGTATCCCTGCAGTAAAAATAAAATAAAACTTAAGCTATCACTTTAAAAAATACTAAAAATTTACATTGTTATTTAAATAATAGCCTATTAAGTTCTCATTCAATTGAAGTTTTTCCACCCACTTATATTTATTTTCTCTTTTCCACACTGAAGTATAATTGATCATTTATTATTGATTGGCTGTTTCAGATTTTTTGTTCGTTTATTAATGATGTATTAATGTATCAGATTGATGAAGTATCGACCTCAATTGAATAATCTATAATATTATACTTTTATCTTCAATAGACTAAGAAGGAGTTCTTGATTACAGCTGATCCTGTTTTATCTTACTTGAAAGCCTTCGGCCAGGATTCATGAGACAAAACCCTTCCTCCAAGAATTACTATGACGAGGTTATTGACTGGGTCCACCAACTTATTATTTACCATAATCTTACGTTTCAAAACATTATCAAGATAATAAATGGTTGTTTTTGCGCTTTGCTGTATCACTGAATTCCTTAACAATGTACACTGTACAGTACATAAAAATTACTTAAGTATAAATTATAATTATTATAAATAATATATTTCATTTTATTAATTCAATAAAAACAATAATGGACTGATAGTTTAATGGAAGAATTAGTTAAGAGTAGTGCAAGCCCGACTCAAGCGCCCCTGGTGGCTGTTGAATCTTACGTTTTTCACATTTTTGTGTCTACATGATGAGAGTCCATGATATAGTTCGTGACTCAGCTCAGCTAAAGACTCGGGAAGCTCTGTATCACAGTTCAGAGCATTGCACATTGGCGGCTCATAATGTTGACAAATACAAAGGAGGGCAGGGTTGAAGGGGGAATAGGGGTAAGAAACGCTGTCATTTCAAGACCCCACTCGGAGAGATTATAAAGAATCTCCGTCTGCTGTGTTTATAGCATAAAAAGAAGCATTTATAGGAGAGGGGTGATGGGATGAAGGCAGTAAAACACACAGACAAAAATAAATTTCTCATCCATGTTTTATTCAACTTCTTTGTAAAGGAGGGTAGAGGGAGAATGAATAGGGAGAAGTTAGAAAAGGGAAGAAATCCAAACACGGAAGAAAAAAAGGAATGAAATATTTTTTAAAAAACGCTGTGTTCGTAGTGGAAGCTTCTTGCATGTGCAATGTACAGCCTCGGGTAAAGCTCACTCCATTCATCTAACCATCTTCTAGAAAAATATTACTTTGAATGTGTTATAAAACGGCTTACAGTAGTAGCTTATTACTAGTAGCCAAGCCTGTTTATAATTTTCTTTTTTGTACATTTATCAGTAAATTATACTAATAATAGTTATGAAAGATTAATATAATTGTTTCTTCATATTGGTACACTTTGTTTACACTGAACTCAGCCTTACCTTTATGGATTACACTATGTAGTAGCTTAAAATAGTCATATTTTCATGATGTACAGATGACTTGTTAGCAGGTTAGTGTGTTTTATACGTCACACATCTTGGATTCAATTGGATGAGGAGATCAGAGCCCAGCACACCACAAACCACACTTTGGTACTCCTGAGGACACATAAATAACTGGCTGCAGCCACCACACAATGCCACACTGTTTCACTCAAGGATGACAGCATTGATTACAATAACTCCTAGATAGTAGTATTACTCAGGAATAGGACTATCATAGCTTTTATTTCCACGTTAGGCTTTTAAAATTTTCATTTTAATTATGAATGAATATAGTATTATTTGATATTCCCAGTGGCCATGGTTAAAAACATTTAGTTCCCATCTTCTATAACTGGTGGCATCGGTATTTAAATTATTATTATTATTATTATTATTAGCACCGCGTCTTACTACCCGTTCGGGTTATACGCACTTACGCTAATGTGTAATGGTAGGGTGATTGTGAGATGAAATGGAGGACCTACAGTTTAAAGTGGAATCCGAACCACGGTGGAGGCCTGGCATTCCTCACATTCACAAGATGTCTTGTCAGAGGTGAAGGAAGGGTTTGGTAATCAGATAAATTTTTGCCGGGACCGAGGATTGAACCCCGGCTGCCAGCATAGAAGTTTGACACCTTACCCCTAGACCGCCAGGTCACCTGGTATTTAAAGAGTTCCCTTAAAAGTGATTTGTTGTTCACTTCTAAGTGGATGTAGGCTACTAGCAATCTCATGTAGTGGCTATGAAAAAAAAAAATAATTATATTTTAGTTTTCAGTTTGGTTTTCTTGTCGACCACTCTTTTGCCACCTAGAAGTAGGTAACTTATTTATTTAGCACCGCGTCTTGCTACCCGTTCGGGCTATACCCTTAAAAACTAATTACGCTAAAGAATTAGGAAGGTTGAATATAGAGGAAGTGAACCCACATTTGCGTCGGAGAGTGGAAAACCCACCCCCAGTTCACCCGAGAGGAATTCAAACCTAGATCTCCCCGGCCTCGGTGGTCTAGCTCAACATGAAACTAGCGAGTTAGCTAACTACGCCACCGAGGCGGGTAAGTAGGTAACCGACGGTTTTGACACACAAGAAAGAATGCAAGACCGAAGAGTGAAGAACAATTTTCAGATTTAATTCTTTCTTTAAGTTTTTCCAGTGTATTTTCTGTCAATGAATATGTATATTATATTTTATCTAGGTATGCAGCACCCACATTCTTAGATATACCGAAATATATTTGTTAAAACACCAATTTATTTAGTATACTCTTGGTACAATATTAATGAATGGCTTGATGCGAGAGTAAAAATACAATATTTCAGTATTTACTTATAGGTAAGCTTCATATCTCACCACGGCGATGATTATTTACAGGTACTAACCATAAAGATGTTTCATTTGTGGGGCCTGATCTGGAAAAGTAGGTAGATTCCTTATATTAATAATTTTAGCTGAACTTTGCCATCCAGGAACTTTAATTGAAGACGATAGTCATACCAATTTTAATTGGAGGGTTCGTAAATTGATTAGTACCTCTATTGTGTCACTCTTGTAATAGACTGATTGATAATGATGGGGCTATAGGGGGTCAAGCCCGGTCGGATGTACTGTAAGAGGTTTTTACTTAATAGTTTCCCGCTCTGCCTTCACGAAAATGCAGGTACACTTCCTCTAAACTCAGCCTTCCTAATCCCTAACACATAAGCAGGCCTCATAGCACATTTTGGGTGTCGTAGGAAAAGTAGGAGTGCAAAATTTATTTTTAAAAAGTAGGATTTGTTAAAAACACTATATTTACCTCATAGTGCCAAAATAAAATAAATAATTAAAAACATTTTAATTAAGAATAACGTTTTTATGTTATTGGTTCTATAAGAAAAAGTATTTTATAAAAGAAGAAAGGAAGAATGCTCAACCATCATCAACCCCTTGCAATCCTCCTTTTATCTCCAGCCCCCCCTCCCTTCTTTAATTTATTTTCTCTTTAGTACAATATTTATTTTACTTTGTCATTTCATTACAAATCCAAATCAGGAAATAATGATACTGAAATAAAATAATAATAATAATAATGGTGTTCCTTATCTTCAAAAGATGACATAGGTTAAAATAAACTTTCTTCCACCTAAAAATAAATATATTTAAAATATAATCTGTGAAACATCATAATAAAAAGAAAAAATTTCTACCTCGCGTCTTACTGCTCGTTAGTGTTATATGCAACAACAAAAAATCCCTATGTCCGTTGTTTTTTGGGTGTCTTTTATTAATATTGACTTGTGCAAAAGTAGTCACTTTTTTCCAATTTTTTATCCGGAGCTTCTAGCGTAGTTTGAACTATTTGCAAACCTTTCTGATAATTGATTTTCATTGCATTATTAATCCTTTCATTCGCTTCTGCCACTAATGACTTATAAGATTGAACTTTTACTTTAGCTTCTGATTCCTTCTTTTCTAACAGGTTCTCTTTTTGTATTTCCTCTTTAGCTTACTGCGATTTCTTTTTAGAAACTTTCATATTTGCTTGAAACTCTTCCCTTTGGTTTTTTATTTTCTCTTTATCTTCTTGCACTTGTTTCTTCCGTTCAGCCTCACTTCTCTTCTTCGAGTCTAGCCAAGTACAACTTATGGGCCTCAAGTGCTTTCTTAATGAAATTCTTTGTGAATAATACTGCGTTGCACTGATAGTTGTAATGTTTAAGAGCATCTTTGGTTTACTGCATGTCTCTGATGGATGTCTCAGAGAGACAGGTCCTGTAGCCAGTAAGATAGTTTGATATTGTGAGAATCCTCGTTCAACGTCAGTATGTCCATGGGGCAACACAAGAGTACCTCAACAAGCCTTTTAATTTAGCCTATTCTAGTTGGAAATAGTTCATTATAACACTACCTCCAAAACAATTTTATAATCATTGAATTTCAAAGACAGTGTGTAAGCTTTCGAGAATACATAAAATGTATTCAAACAGCATGACACATTATGATACAATATTTTGTTTTACTAACTTACCAGCAAAAAAGAAGATCCACATTTCAACACCTACAAACCAAACGGTTTCTTTCTTCTGGAGTTCAAAAAGTAGGAAAAGTATGAGTTTTTCCTCAAAAATAGGAAAAGTAGGACAAAAATGAGCCCTGCATTAGAGTAATTAGTACACAGGCAGAAAAACAAAATGGGTAGTCAGATGCAACGGAAAAATCCTGAGAGGGCTCTCGACCCAATGATATTTAGCCTAGTTTTGTGTAAGAATGAATGATAATCATATCAATTGAGGATCAGTTGGAACAATGGCTCACCATTGTACTTTTTTTTGTTAATTAGTTGAGACCATTAACTTCCACCATCTCAATTATAGTGCACAAGAACTTAACATAACACTAAATGTTAATTATTCTCTTTTTGTGGAAATTAATTTATAAATAGAATTCGTGGGACGTGCCAAAATGAAAATTAACTTTATTGAAAGAAACTTTATAGTGTTGAATACTAAAGTGGACAAAAAATCTAAGAAAAACAATTCTGATCCAAAAACACAAATCAAAATTGATAAGGATGTTTAAAAAAATCAAAATATTATAATTTATGAAATGGCTCAAAAACAAATTAACATAGACTTGATTAAATGTGTTTGAATAAGATGCAATTAACGTTATTTATCTGCCGTTTGCCAAATACACCATTTCTCTGACAGTTTTAAACTTCATTATTGTGGTCATGATGAATATGTAAATACTATGTATGAATAACACATTTTTTAAAAATAAAGCACCTTGACACCAAACATTACGCTTGACAAATTTTAAATTTAATTATTGTTTACTCAACTAGATATTTCTTGTATTAATTCTTTATTATTTTATATAACTATCAAATTTTCGCGAGGGCCTTTGTCCGCTGTTAGCAAAGTGTTTAGTTCCAGAGTAGATGTTACCCACAGCGGCTACTCTTTCTATATATATTTTTGGCAATTTAGACTCACCAAATAATCAACTACTAACCCCCATCTCTAATTTAACACTGATAGTAGTTCTACGTGTGATAATCCATCATATCAGCCATGTAGGCCTACTGGGAAAACGACGCTTCAAGTGCACCAGGTAGAATCTAATCACGCATTCGTCCGCCCATTATGTTTGTAACATGTTTTAACTATCTTCACTCAACACCCCAAACGCCCATTGAATTTGAGTTCACAATTTTTTAATACTGTTAGATCTGAACTTAATTCCATTGAGAAACATAAAGAAAATAAAACCCACTCTTGGGTAAGGTAAAACCTCCAGGTTAAACAAGTTATGATTTAAAAAACACTGTAAAATGGGAACCATATTAACAAAGGAACATGTTTTGAAATCTGAGGAACGTGAAATAACAATCACTTATATATGAATTGGTCTTTGTTATTATTACATTTTTTGTTTTTAATATTTACAAGACAATATACAAAGCTGCATTTTATACATACGGCCACATATGAGCACTAAAAACAAAATGTAGCATATTTTGTAGTGACAGGTGTGTGCCACCTAAACATCATTATGATACAATATCATTCAACATTCGCTATAAAAAAAAGTGGTTACACAATCATTGTTATGCGAACTTAATAAGTCAAAGACTAGATAATACTGGAAAAGTCTCAATCGTCTTCCAACCAATTGGAGATGAATTACTTTCATATATTATAGTATATGAATTCATAATATGTTGATGAAACCTTATAAACAGAGAAAAAGATAATAAATAAGCTTTTTTTCATTTTCTTTTTTTTACAACAAATACATCATAAAGTGTTTTCAAATTATTTTTGTACATTTAATTCAGACACAAAAACATCATGGAGAGTAAAAAACAATATTTACCTTCCCCCACAGATACATCTCAAAACATGTATTAAGTTATTCAAGGTAAGTATTGATTATACTGCATAAAAAATTATTTTTTATATTTTTATGGCAAGTGGTAAATAGTTAATTGGGATGGCACAGTTGCAAGAGAGCCCTAATTTGTTTCACACCCTTATGAAAAAAATATGTTTTCCAATTGTCTGCCACATAAAGTTTAATTGGTACAGGTCAAATTGAGCACTATTACTCAATAAATAAAACATAAAAAAAGACATTGTTTTGTTATAAAATGAGATTATTAGTGTAATATATTTTTCCTAAAAACAAGATAATAATAAATCAAATTAATATAAGCTTAACTGTTTAATTAATTAATCTACCAGAATTTCTCAGGAAGAACATTTTATATTGGTGTTTACACAAGAAAGTTAATGTGCCATCTCAAACAAGCAGCAGAAAAGTCATCAAAGACATGTAGAAATGTAGTATAAATTACCAATATTTATGATGTATAAAAACAACAACACATCAATAATTGAAAGTGCAGTGAAATATTTACATAAGACTGGACTAGATTTAAGAAGATAACACTTGTTAACATTATTTATCTTTTGATGTTAATCTTAACAGTTGATTTTACTTTAACCATTGTAAATTAAAAATAAGTTTGATGAAATTTTTTATTCAAACTTGTACAATATAAAAATGCCATGTATTAATAATATGTGAATCTTAAATAAAAGTCTGTGTTCACAATCTGATGTGATCATCACTCAAAATTTGTAAATAAATACTTCACATTTTAGGAATGCTAAAAGCAAACAAAAAATGTAGCATTTATGTAAATGGCATACTTTATCAGATAACATCAAGAAAAAAGGTAAAACAAAAACACTTAAATTATAAAATAAATTAACAAAAAAAATTCACATTTTTCATCGTTAAAAGAACATTCACAGCTGTCTAGTAAAAACCTTCACTAAGGGCTGAATTTATCAACCTCATATCAAGTTTTATAATTGAGTTTAAGGTCAAGTAAATAAAGATTACATTCAGTACCAAGTCCAGTATATTCCTTAATATGTAATGAACGTATTAAATCATTGAATAATCATTTGTTTTATATAGCAAATTCAAATTAATTTCAACTACAAAAATGGCACACAGAAATGTTTTTATTGAAAAACACCCAACTAAATGGTTGCAGCATTAATGTCATCTTGCAATCAATTTTCTCACACTGTTCTGTAAATTATTTAATTTCCATATTCATACAAACATGCAAATGGTAAGAAATTATTTAACTAAACCAGTGTATACTAATCAACAATTTTAATGGGTAAATGATTATTTGCTTAATTCAATAGACTTTTAAAGTTCATTGCTGGTTTAGTTGATCATGATTTTACTAAAAATTTATAAAATAAATTGTTTTTACTAAAGCTAGCTATATTTGAAATTTCAAGTTTAGCCCTGGTTTAGTTAATCATGATTTTATTTGAAATATGTGAAACAAGTTTATAAGAAATTTAAAACAAAGTTAGTTTCAGCCCAAACTTCAGAAAATCCAAATAAAATATTTAAAATTCCAATTAAAAAATTATAAAGCTGAACAGATGATTGATGTTACTTGATTGAATAAATATCTCTAAGAAATGATATTAACATAACAGTGTTTTATATCAACAAGCTTTTTTTTATTAATCACAGAAAGAACATAAAAAAATTCTGAACTATGATGACCCTTCTGCTATATGAGTGAAAGTACAGTAGTGGTGTATCAGAGAGCGTTGCTGGGTGGGGATGTGTTCACAAATTGTTCTCTCCCTCTTTGTGATTATTTGGTGACACATTTTAATAGAAATGATAAGGGTCGACTTAGGTAAATGTTGTACCAGAGTGGGATTGCTTTTTGACACTCTCTCCCCTGTTTTACCAGGGAATAGTAGGAAAATATTAAAATAATCCCCAAACCAACACCTCCAAACCTAATATAGCCTGAGAATGATATGAAAATAATCCTCAAACCTAGCATCCCCAAAAATGACGTAGCCTGGGCGTGATAGGAAAATTAACTGAAAGAAAACTCCACAAATGGTAATCATACTTCAAATGTTTCACTACTAGATTGTACAAAAACAGGATTACAAAGAGAACTATAAGAGCATGTTTGTTACTCTATTTATTTTTTATGTCAAAGCACTTTACTATGATGAAGAGTTTATGAAATAATTGCAAAAAAAAAATTGCTAGTTTTTTCAAAATGGCAGATGTAAAAGGACTTTTTAAAAGTGGCACCATACTCTATCTTATTTGCCACAAAAAAAACTATACCAACATGTCAAAGTAACAAAGTGTGAACAATTGTTTTGCTTAGTAGCTCCACTATTTCACCCAGGCTACGTTTTGTTAGGTTGGTGCTGTTTGGCACCCCCTTCAAGCTGGCGCCTGGCCCTTGAGCCACCCCTGAAAATGATAATCGGAAAGTAGGAGAAAAAAGGTGATTTTAAAATAGCGTTGAGCGTTGCTGGGTGGGGATGTGTTCACAAATTGTTCTCTCCCTCTTTGTGATTATTTGGTGACACATTTTAATAGAACTGATAAGGGTCGACTTAGGTAAATGTTGTACCAGAGTGGGATTGCTTTTTGACACTCTCTCCCCTGTTTTACCAGGGAGTAGTAGGAAAATATTAAAATAATCCCCAAACCAACACCTCCAAACCTAATATAGCCTGAGAATGATATGAAAATAATCCTCAAACCTAGCATCCCCAAAAATGACGTAGCCTGGGCGTGATAGGAAAATTAACTGAAAGAAAACTCCACAAATGGTAATCATACTTCAAATGTTTCACTACTAGATTGTACAAAAACAGGATTACAAAGAGAACTATAAGAGCATGTTTGTTACTCTATTTATTTTTTATGTCAAAGCACTTTACTATGATGAAGAGTTTATGAAATAATTGCAAAAAAAAAATTGCTAGTTTTTTCAAAATGGCAGATGTAAAAGGACTTTTTAAAAGTGGCACCATACTCTATCTTATTTGCCACAAAAAAAACTATACCAACATGTCAAAGTAACAAAGTGTGAACAATTGTTTTGCTTAGTAGCTCCACTATTTCACCCAGGCTACGTTTTGTTAGGTTGGTGCTGTTTGGCACCCCCTTCAAGCTGGCGCCTGGCCCTTGAGCCACCCCTGAAAATGATAATCGGAAAGTAGGAGAAAAAAGGTGATTTTAAAATAGCTTAACTCTCCACCCTAAAAAAATTAAGTTTAATAAACTGTTAAACTCAAACACCTTTTATAGTTTCCAAATATGTTTTTCATACTTGCATGAGTTTGAAAACTTGAATAAACTAAAGATAAGTCTTGTGAAAAACAAAAAATACTAATTATGCCGGTATCTTTATGAGAAAATTCTAGAATTTATTTGACCATAACCCCGCCCACCTTGCAAATGTCTGCGCTCTCAGGTTTTATAGATGGTTTGTAACCCCTAGATAAAGCAATAATTTTCAATCATAGTCAAGTTTAGGTAGCTCCCACCTTGCAACACCCTACAAACCACCACTGATAAAATGTATGAGACAACTGACACTAGCGAGGTAAGATAGTGAGTGAGTGAATAACAATAACATTTACATTTAATAAATAGTAATTAGTAAAAATCTACATTGAATAATTTAATTACTTTTAAATGTCCTTTTAAAATGATTTGTATACCAGTTGCATTTTTTTATAGTAAAAAAGAGGTACATTCAACCCTAACATACTTCTGCCCTTACTCTGCCTATCCACTGACAAATCCTGTAAATCAGAGAATCCAAAAGTGTGACGTGTTTCAACCCATTTTCCAGTTCACAGACTCTTTCTCAATCCTTGGCAACAAGGTCCCCGGGTGAAACAAAATGGTTGCTAAGGAGTCTATGTAAGACATCAAGATTCACACAATTATGTTTACATGTTACAATATATTTCTTATATCATTTTAGCCATTTCCAACAACACACGGAATGTTACAGTTTCCAAGCGTGGGTACCATACGAACAGTTATTCTTAAATGTTGTTGCCCATAAAGCAAGGTTTGACAAATCAAGATAAGACTTCCCACTGTCAATAGAGTTCACTTTTACACAGCAATTTTTCTAGCTTATTCCTTGAACCAAATATCTTAAAATAAATTTAAAAATGGTAAAAAGTCATAAATATAAAGCTACATATATTGAAATAGATTTATGTGATCATGCATTTTTTTTATAAACTGTCCAAAACCAAGGATATTTGGATTATTAATCAAATTGGTTTGTGTAAAAACTGCCTGTGTAGAGACAAAAAAGTGTCCGTGAAATTATGTCTACCAAAAAAGAAAACAAAAAGTGTAGGCTATTTTTAATGTTGTGCATAATAAGAATCTACTATATGGAGCAGCATCGCGAGGATGGACATAATCACAGGGCCTATCAGAACTACTCATTGCCAGACTGTTATATTAAGGGGAAGGAGCGCTTGGTACTAAGGAGTTAAGGGAAAGGAGGGAGGCTATGTGTAAACAACACAACCAATTCTGACCAACATACCTGCGTTATTAAGACTTTCCTAGCGACTATGTTCCACTCATAAACCCGTCGTTAAGGAGTGGTGAGCCAAGATGGGGTAGTCAAATCCGAAACACATCATCACTTTTTTAGTCTTATTAATACTTTTACAAACAGACTGCTAGCTTTCAGTTGTGCAAATTTTAAACAAAATAAATTGTATGTCAACAAATATTAAATATACTAAAAAATAAAGATTTTGATGATACAGGCGCCAAATAATGGAATTCCCCCTAGCAATACATCATAGTAGGGCCTACTACACATCCCTTTTTTCTGACATTTATAGTTTTAATTAAAAAATAAATAAATATTCAGTTAACTTTAATATTTGTTCAAATTATTTGAATGTATAGATTAATAAATAAGGCCTACAGTTTATTGACAAAAAAATTAAGCTCTGCTTCAATCATAAATTACAAATGAGGTATTCTAACATGCCAATAAATAACAATTATTTGATTTAGCCTATATTATAATAGTGACATGTTTGGTCAACATGTTTACCTGAAAAAAAAAATTATACTGTTTTCAAGTTTTAAATGGTTACTTAAAACAAATATAATTTTAAAGAATATGATTCATTATAATTATATTAAAAGTTTTAAGAAAAGATTGAACTTACTCAAGTGTACCGACATCCAATCATATAGGATATGGTCTATTATTAAATGCCATCTAGTTATAAAACATAGAAGTTAAAGGGAAAGAAGAAAAGAATCCTAAGAAACTTCTAACTCTAAATTTGTACGGATATTTTGAATATATAAGAATTGACAATCTATTTTGTGGCACAGTAGGCTTCTAAAAGTGAAAAATACTATTTTTTTTATGGATAGACTATAGAAGCAATTTCTTTATTATTGGTGAATAATAAAAACATGTTTAAAGTTAAATTATTCTTAATTAGCTATTAAAATTCTGACTATTACTTTTCCCCATAAGAGTAAAGCTCAATTGACCTATTTTACACAATTGCATGGGGTGAGGGATAATTAATGTTTGCTTCAAGTACTTTTTGTATTATATGAATTTAATTTGGACCTTTTAAATATAACAAATGAACTAATCATAAATACAATTATTGCAGAATCATTTCAAAATAAATACAGGTATTATAATTATAGCTTTTATAGGGTTTGAGTCTCATGGATTGGATAACATCAGACATTTTGGCAACTGTTACAAAGAGGGTCTTTAAGAGTGAAGTCGGCAAGGCCGAAAGGCTGCTTTTTGGAACCCTTTTATTATTTGGTGGGTCTCCTACCTTGTACCCTTAATTCGAACCAATCAACTTGTGGCTGGCATCATCGTAAAAGGACTCTAAAAGGTAATATGTCCCAAGAGATGATTGCTATAATGTCAGCCAAACTGCTGAAAGTTATCCAATCCAGCAGCACAAACTTGTGGAAAGATAATATTGAAGGCCATACATAGACTACTTAAGTTGATGTAATATTATAAAATCTAAATTTTACTTTATTTTATAAAAAGAAGAATTTTTGAATAAATGTGAAATTACAAAACAATAAAAAAACACTAAATGTTTAGGTAGCCTGAAAGAAATTTATATTCATTTAAAACTAAAAAATGGTGGTTGGGCAGGCTAATAAGTGCAATTATTTATGAATAATTAAATTTCAACTTCCAGAAATTATGAACACTACTAATTATCCTGAAAGGTAGTAACTAGTCTTACGACTGATTACACTATGGCACTATCTTATAAGCTACACCAAAGTGGAATCAAGCAAGATAAGTCCACTGTTACCTTTCAGAGAAATCCAAGTGTTTTTACAATAATGTATAATTGATCAAAATCTACTATTGCATTTGGTTATTTTTTCAAATAACAATATGGCGTGTACAAAATGACAATTAACGTATTTGGGGCCTGTACTATTGATTACATATTAGCATCATTCCAGAATTCAATATTGAGCAAAATTAGACATTCCTTAGGTGCTGAAATTGTTAGAATGAAGCCAAAAATACAGAAAAAAGTTAAATTTATTTCCTTATTGAGCTGACGAACGTCTCCTATAGTCAATCGGCCAACACAAATAGTTATTTTAGACTCGATGACAATTTAGAAAAACGCGAAACATCTATAACCTATGGCAACATATCAAACACTTTAACAGTACAATTTTTTGTTAAGTCTTGTACTGGCCATACATAGTTAATTTTACTAACGGTATTAAAAAAACAGTTTCCAATGTCTCTATTGTAAATTTTGGGCATGTTTGTGTTAATTATGTGGACCCCCAAAATAACTTTCCTATCTTTAGATACCAATCTACACAACTGAAACTTCCTTTCTATGACTTCAGGATAAAAAATAACTTAAACTCCGCTTTCTTTTAAAACCTTGATTTCCCGTCTTTCTGTCTGTCTATCTTCACCGATTAAAAAAATTCAAACAAAGAATATGTTGATACATTCACACGGCACGACATACAACATTTGCACACACTTCTCTTTCGACAACTGTTAAGACTTTCTCAAGTAAGTCTAGTTTTCCCTGATTTGTGCGCCGCCCTCTACATGAATGAAATGATGTCCAAGTCCAGTATAAGTTAAAAATCCGGGCTGGACGCAAGAAGCCTTTTCTCCGGCGTCAAGTCCGAGGCCGGAGGCTGGCAGCGACACCCCTGCCCGTTGTACCTGGCGTAGCAACGTTCACACAGGTGCGCACACCCCCGCAGGGGCCAGTAACACCACAAGCAAGGCAGTAACACGGAGAGTAGGCCCAGGTACCCCCAGCGCGCCAGACAATCCGGCGGCCCTGCACGAACAAGGGTCGTCCGCACACGTGTCCCCATCCCCATCTGGGTCCCCGGCGCAATGGTAGGACAGTCCCTTGACGAAACACAGGCAAGACGCGTAGTCCACACTCGTCTCGGCAGAGCAGAGGCACTTGTTGTTACATAGCCACTTTGAGGGAAGCGGCCTGGGTTGACGGCATGACTCGCACCGACACCGGCTGCACTCCGGGCAGATGATCGATCCTCGGTAACACTCGCCACTGCCCCCCGGACCCCCTGACGCGCACTCCTTCTTGAAGGTGGCAGAAGCACCTGGCTGTTTGCTCACCACCGCCCCTCGGCCCGGCCACGGCGGGCCCTTGTTCATGGGCAGGTGCACCTCCTCGAAATGAGGGTCCCTCACACGTCCGACACTAGTCCTCGCCGACGACGCACTCTTGATCACATTAACACTCGAACTGAATGGCGTCGTCACCGCCTCCGCGCCCGCCGCCGGCCGGAACGGCGTCTCCACATACTCGTTAACCGTTCGTTCTCCATCCGGCCGGGGCGTCGCCAGGGTCACCGAATCACCGCCACCACTTCCTGCCGACGTCGCCACTATCGCTTCGATCGGGGGATGCAGCTGTCGCCGCCTAGCGGTGGCGAGGGGCTGCAGCGTGATGGTGGTGGGGGGTGGTGCCGTGACTATCGCGAGTCGCGGCCTGTGCACTCTCGTGACGGCGGGCCGCAAGGTCGTTCGAGGAGGGGCCAGTCCGCCATGCTGGGCCATGTAGTCTCTGTCTCTCTCTCACACTACGCACTCACAAGGTCCAGCATCGTCAGCTCTGTCGGTCGCGGCTTACAAACCCACCATGGCCGCCGTGACCCACGCCAGCTGAAACAAACAGACCACAAACTGAAAAACCGCTTCAAGACAAGGGTGGGAAATGAAACACTTTCAAACTATTTCACTGAAACGAATGCAAACGAGATATCCCAAGTTGTAAAGCTTCCACTTCAGAAAATTTAGCCAAAGAACGTTGGCACCAGAAACATTATCAAATGAACTTTAATAAAGCATTAACAGTGATTAGTTTTCTTCTCACATTCACGAATCGACTACAGCGCTTGGTGGCTTAACGCGTCACTAACGTAGGAGTTCCCAGATATGTTAACACTTATATATATTTATTTATTTTAGCACCGCGTCTTACTACTACCTGTTCGGGTTATACTCTTATGTACTAATTACGCCAATGGTTTTAGGGATTAGAAAGATTATATTTAGAAGAAGTGTCTCAGGATTTGTATAGTGGGAGGGTGGAATATAATTTTGGAAAAACCACCCTCATCCTTTTATCAGCAAACTAGCCTATTGAGTCTATTGCGAGAGTAGCGCCTTAGACTATGCGGCCACCGAAGCAGATTTCAATATCATTTTCAAAACCTTTATTAATGAATCTCTTTCCCTCTGAGTTATATTGCTGTGAAATGTTTGGCAGAAAAATATCATTTATATTTCCGACTAACATCTTGGACCAGAAAACAAATCGGCCCCACGCTCACAGACATATATTCTTTGCAAGCCCAGTAGTAGGAAACGTTCATCACCAACACGATTCGCTTACGTGTCTTCTGCTCCTGTGGTCCGGTAGTGTGAGCCAAATTGGTAGAATATTGAACTTATAGATTACAATGATTTTATGTAACGATGTCTCTAAACCAAAGCGACTTTCTAACATTCCTGTACAACAACTGTAAGGAGTATATAGTAACTACCCTCCACTGGTGGTCACGCAGGCTACGCCGCTAAACTAAAACCATAGGATTCGAACCCAACCCCTATTTAAGGTAACTCTAACAGGGGCTTTTTTTTTAGCCCCAGGTTCTAACCCTGTGGCCATATGCGAAGTATTTAAGAGTGATAAGTGTTAACTGAACCAGAGCCTTAGGTTCGAGCCCAGCCACCATTTGAGGAACCTCTAACAATGATGGTCGCTCACAAAACTTAAGCCCCAGGTTCAAACCTGTGCGCGTAGGTCACGCGTTAAGTTTCAATGTTTTTAGGCCGAGTTTGAGCCCTGTGCGCGCGCGTGTCGGGAGTTTCTCTCTCGCCCACGGTTTTCGGCCAGTTGTCGCGCCCACTCCTCTCGTTGGGGTCCCTCGCGCGTAGGACGACACGACAGGTCTTATACAGCGTCCCATCGCCTACTCCATGGGGGGTAAAGGACGGGGGCGGATCAACTCCCATCGGGGCAGCTGGGACGGTCCAACACCCTGAGATCTGTGGGTATAGCGTCTACCTATTAATATAAGGGTCATGAATTCATCTCTTTTAAATTAAACAAGCGGTCCGGGATCTGCTTGTGTTTGTACTATTAATAAATTTAAATTTGGTCGCTATAAACCAGAGGGCAACATATTTTTCAATTTAGCCACAGATGAGGCAAATGATAGGTGAAATTTCCCACACCTTGTAAACATTGAATAATTAGGTTGAGCAATCGAACATTTAAAACAACACATACTGTTTGAATACGTTTATTCAAAACATGTCTACACTTTGACTACTCATGTACAACTGCCTCAGACGCAAATAATGAAAATATTAAAATGTAAGACACTTTAATTCGAAATTTGACAATATTTTTTTCTTACGAGTTGCAGAAACATTGCTTAAATATCTGATCCGAGCTCAATACACATTTTTAGCTTCACCTCTAAATTGACATCAACAATTTTAGATCTGTATTTTGACTTTATGAATACTATCGTAAATAACTTCAATTAACACACCCACGTTGATCCAAACTGGGTCAATAACTTCGAAATGCCTGATTTTAAAGTTGGGACAACGTTGTCAGCCAGAATATATTTCCACAAGTAGTTTTTTTTTTTGCTGTGAGAAATGACAAACTCAAATTCGCCACACTTTTATGGCCGATTCACCCCTTGGGAGCTAGAGTTGCCCACCCCTGCTATAAACAGTACAGGGATTCATTTTAGATAAACCAGAAAAAGGTGAGCTCAGTGCCTGCGGGTCCGATTGGCGTTGTCATCGCCCAAAATTGAGGTCCAAGTGGTTATAATCTTGACCATATAATAAAATGTTAACAATGTTGACCGTAAAAATATAATTTTATATATATATATATATACGAATGTTTTAAAAGGTGATCCAAATGTCCACTCGTAAGAAAATCAAAGTATACATCTATTAATACACAGTGAGCACCAGTGAGCACGTGGGCTAAGGCATCAAGATAATATAGTCTGCACGTTATGGCTAAGTCAGGGCTATAATCTGGTTGTGTATGGCTAAGGCTTTTTCCTATATGGTTCCCCAATCTCCTTCCACGCAGATGCGCGTCCACTCCATCTAAAGTATAGCCTCCTCTTCACTAAACCCTTAGCGTGAATATCCGGACTGAGAAGAGCGTTCATCATAGCAGGCCCAACTCAGCTCCCGGCTGGCGCGAGGTTTGGTAGTAAACGAGGAAAGAAAAGACCAAGATTTGCCAGAAATGTGTGCAGTGCTTTCGTATTTGATTGATTACTCGAAAATTCCCGCGGTGACGATGGAGGACAAAGAGACAAAGTTTCTTGTTAACAAATATATTATGTCCCTATTATGACAGTAAAGATTTGTGCACAATACTCAGCTATGAAGGCATTCTAAAATGGTCAAAAAACGGCCTTTTCAATAAAGTTTTTATCCAAATATAATTTAATATTTCAACAATGTTCATCATTAGGAACATCTATTAGCCGTATTTCTATTAATATTCAATCAAAAATGATCCAAGTGCAATAGTGTTTGTGTAAATTTACGATTTCTAGCCGAATGTATCACAGAGTTGTGTGGCATATAAGTGATGCAAGCTCTTAAGCGCCTAAGCCTAACTAACCAGACCTTGGTGACCGTTGGGATAGTTTCCATTTTCGGGAAAATTACCCATGGTATCAGCCAAGAATCGAACACGGGACACATAAGTTGCTATCCAGATAAACGGGGCCGAATAATTGATAAAGCACTAGACATTGTGCAAATATCTTGGACGTGTATTCAGTGTTTCAGTCTTTCACAGCAACAATAAAGCCCTGCAAATGCAGGGCCTACTTATCCAAGGTTGCCACTATTTTCATAATACAAAACTTCTTATGTTTTACAGATGAATTTCCATTTTTCGAAAGACTTTAGATAGTAATTTAGCGGAATTAAATTTAATTTTTCATAAAATTATATCTTAGGATTATGAAATAATTTCATAGGTATTTAGAACAAAACAGGATGATATGACCCTGATAGGCAAATCCATTTAGCTGTTACGCAACACAATGTTTCAAGGAAAAAGGGGGAGGGCGGAGATAAGACATGTGTTCGAATCAGTCTGTTTAAGTTATTTCTTAAGTGCATGTTTTATATTGAAGGCCTACTATATATAGCTTTATTATTTTTTTTAGCAAATTCGTAAATATTCTAGTATTATTTCAGTTATTTTTGTTAAATCTCCTGTTTTTTTCCGGTTTTGTACGTGCACAGAAAACCCATGTGTTTCCCCGGTTATTCTACTTTTACACGTGTTTGTCAGCCCAGTAATTTATTTAAAATAAATAATAAAAAAAGACTAACCCCTTCTGTATTCAGAAATCCATTTTAACACTGGCAGCGTAACGGTTCAAATAAATTGAATTAAAATTAATGTGATGGTTGGCAAAATTTTGTTTTTATGAGTTCTTGAATATAGGGTTTTATAACTGGTAGGCCATGTCGTCAATCTCTCAAGAAAAAATCATCTTACTTTGTAAAGTGAATTGAAAATAATATTGTCTCCAATTCTTAGCTGATTTTAGCGTAGTTTCCAGATTGTTACACGCCCCCTTAGAAAGTGTCTCACGCCTCCCCAGGTTGGTAGCACCTGCTGTTTAGCATCCAGGAAGGGGGAAAATGTCCTTATTCGTGAATTTCAAGCCCATTCTTGCCGCCTCCCCAGCAATCAGCTGTACTGAACGGAGAATTGAACCCGGACCTACAGTCGCCGTAATTAAAAATCATATTTAGGCCTAATGATGAGTATCTCACCTAGGCAGGCACTCGGGCTAAGGCGCAAGCTTTTACCTGTTCGGCAAGTAGAAAGGAGGTTGATATTCGAATCCCGGCCGGATCTACCAAGGATCGACTCTCCAAGCAAATACGAGTACGTATCCTCTAAATATACTTTATTTTTTATTAGCACCGCGTTTTACTATATGTCCAGATTATACATATGTACTAATTACGCTAGTGAATTAGGGATGGGCAAGGTTAAATTTAGAGGAAGTGTATCCACATTTGCACGGAGGGAAAGTGGAAAAACTATTTTGAAAGAAAACACTCAGTACACGCAACTGAGGTTCTAAGCCCGATATACCTGTCATCGGCAGTGCGGTCTAACACGAGAGTTACGCCTTAGACCATGCGGCTACTGAAAAAAGGTATAACTATATACCTTCCTCATCCCTATTTTATCAGTGTAAATATGTAGACAGGCCGGAAGGGTTACAGGACGCAATGGAAAAAAAAAATCAGGATACCAACATAAGCAAACCACGTCATGACATTTTGAGAGCGGTGATGAGTATTGATTATTACATGCCCCACGTCTTACTACCCCTCCAGGTTATTCACATATTTACACTAATGGGTTTGGGGGAAGGCAGAGTTTAGTGGGAGTGTACCCACATGTGTGTGGAGAAGAAAGTGGATGGAAAAAAATAGTGTAAGTGCCTCCAGTTGGAATTTAAAAATAGACCTCTTCCCTAAACCAGACAACACAAGACTGACGTCTTTGTCTACGTGCCCATTAATGCGTGTGGGGTTGGGTACCCTGTAAACTGAGGCACTCAGCATTGCCATCAAAACGTTTGAAATATTCGTACAAAAATAAAAGCAATTTACTAAGGATTATTTTGGTGTTCTTTTAAAGTTGTGGAAAATGTTTGCTTCCAAAATTAGCCTCTAAATGATTTTATCCCTTGGCTATATCGACTTATGGAGTGTTATTGACCTCAAGACCAGGGGAACTGAGTTCGATTCCGGACAGTTATATTTACTTTCGTATTTGGGTTTGTCCTGCTATACAGCCAACAAAATGTATCGGACCACATCAGTGGTCAAATGGCCTAAGAAGGCGTCACTCTCGCAATAAACTGGACTGTAGATGACTAGGAGATCCCCGGTCAAGTGTACTATAGTTATTTTTCCCTAAAGGTTTTCCACTCTACCTCTACGCAAACTTGGGTACATTTACTCTAACTTATACCTTCCTCATACATACCCCAGATGGGTAGTAAGACACGATGCACAAAAACACAAAAAGTGTCTAGGAGATTGGTTTTGCAAATTTTTTTTCCATCACCACCTCTTAGACCCTAACTTACTACCTGTTCAAGCTATACGCATGGTCATTATCCTAATGGGGTTAGGAAGATGAAGGAAGTAATTTTAGAGGTAATCTGCCCGCATTTGTGTGGAATTAGAGTGGAAAACCACCCTCAGTAGACCCTACCGGGATTTGAGCCTCAACGTATCCGTCACCAGCAGGCCAGTCAAACAAAAGAGTGACGTCTTAGACCATTCGACCACTGAAGCGGGGCCTGTAAAATGTATTGTATGTTGAAATAACTCTTGTGTTTAGGAAATACCGGTTAAATAACACAATATAAGATAACTCCTCAAGACGCCAGGGGCGAGGTCACGGATAATAGACGCAGTTCGTTCAACAGTGGCATGTTCTATATATAGTCCACGTACTGTTTGTATCCGATCCTAACCACACGACCACCAGTCCTGTTCAAAAACATATATTCCAATGTCTTCGCTCTTAGATTAGGGTTGAGCAAAGATGAATAACAATTTCCGGTACAAATTTAAGATGTTTGAATAATATGAGAAGGCGATGTTTTCGTCAATACTTTGACTATTATATTGAAGTACATAGGAGAATCTCTATTGGAACATTTTTGAGAAAACACTTTTTTTTTTCTCAACATAACTAATTCTAAATGTGTTTTAATGTTAAAAAAAAGTATTTTTACATATTTTTTATTTCCTTTAAAAGCTATAGACTAACTGATGAAAACAAACGTATCAGTTTTAAAACCTATTAACAAATGAACGTGTAAATATTTCAATACGATCGACTAAATGCTTTCTAAACTATTAAATATTTACTATTACACATAAAAATTACATTTTTTAAGCAGCAGCCTAACACCTTAGCTCAGTCAGTAGTGTGTCTATCTACTAAGTTAAGGGTCCCGAGTTCTATTTCTGGCAAAGCTGAAAAATGTATCATTGGTGAAATGTGGGTTTCCCCTTTCACAGTGATGAATTAATGGCTGGGGACTGGATGTTGTGTCTGTTCTAGATTTTAGGTGGGATGGAAGGGGACGTGAGAAAAAGCCTTTGTTTTTGAAGTTTTCTTGGTAAAAAGTGTTTTTTTTTTGCCTGAATAAAACAAGTATTGCTCCAGTACAAACATATAATTTAATTTTCTTCACATGATGACTTCAAAATTTCTTGAATATCTGTCAAGGGTGTTCTGGGATTTAATGAGAACGTTTTCTTAGTTTAAAAAGTGTTATCTAATGCCACCATGCTCATAACAGATATTCAGGAACTGTTGATATCAACATATGAAGAAAATTAAACTCTATGTTTCTATTGGAGCAATATTTTATATATTTTGGCCCAAAACAAATTTTGCCATAAAAACAGCAAAAACAAATGCCTTTCCTCGTGTCCCATTCCACCCCACCTTAAGTTAGTTTATAAGTCATGTGCTGATATAATCAATCAGTCAGTTCAGAAAGTTCACGTTTGAGATGACTGGACAACTACGATCGTTGCGGACGTTTTAATGAACCAAGATATTTATCTTGTTCATAAACCCAAACAAATACCCCACAGCCTTCAACACTCAGGCACTACCATCAAATATGAGTATACTTTCCTCATTCCAATTTTGTTAGCAAAATTAGTGTATACATATAACTCGAATAGGTATATAGGCAGCCCAACCTTCCCCTTCCTATCCCCCAAGGGTAAAAATAATTTATAAATTAAAAGTCATAAAAAATATATATATATAAATCGCCATACTCCTGGGATAGGGTCAGAAAGTAAGAGTGTGTGAGTGTTTCCAGAAAAGATGAGGCACTTATAGATAAGATGGAATAATGAAATTTTGCAGGAATGTAGAAGGATTTAATATAACCAGATATCTCTAAAAATTGGAAATTTCAAAATGATTCTCTAACAAATAGAAGGACTATAATTAGAAAAATCTTTAAAGATGAGATATATTATTTATTATTAGCACCGCGTCTTACTACCCGTTCGGGTTATACGCACTTACGCTAATGTGTAATGGTAGGGTGATTGTGAGATTTAATGAAGGACCTACAGTTTAACGTGGAATCCAAACCACGGTGGAGGCCTGGCATTCCCCACATTCACAAGATCTCTTGTCAGAGGTGAAGGAAGGGTTTGGTAGTCAGATAAATCTATGCCGGGACCGAGGATTGAACCCCGGCCGCCAGCACATAAGTCTTGACACCTTACCCCTAGAACACCAGGTCACCCTAAGATGAGATATACAACTAAAATTTGGTAAAGAAAAGCCTCAGATAGCCGCACGAATCTTTAAAATTATTAATTTCATAAGAGTGAGTGTGGCAAGCGGGTTAGGGAAAGGCGGGGGTCAAAAATTTACAAAACTACAATTACTTACCAATGTAGTAAACAACTTTAATTCGGCAGGCAAGTAAAGTAAGATACTACTCCGAATAACTATAAAAGGGTAACTGGGGGCCGAAGGGGGGTAAAAAAAAGCCTTTAGATATGGTAGCAAATTTAAATTTAGCAGGCAGGTATAAGTTTAATTGGGCAAATGGGAAGAGGGGTGGGGAAGGATCCTCAAAATTTTCCAAATTAATATAAACAATCCTCTTTTGTGTGTGTTAGAATATATAAAACAGCTTTTTTAGGTGTGGTATAAAATTTAAATTTGGCAAGTAGAAGGTAGCAGGTAGAAAGACCCCTCCAGATAACCAAATAAAAATATAGGAAATTGGAGTAATAACTGGGGGGAAGGGAAGGTCAAAATTTTCAAAACTAATACAAACAACTACTTCTCTGTGTGGTATAGAAATGAAATTTCACATGTGCGCGGGCTTAGGGACTATTCAAAATAAACATCAAGGTCTGAACATAGGCCTTTTTAAATAAGTATATTTTTTAAATAGGTCTACTATCGATGTTTTGTAAATGAATCAATAGGGCCTACTCAAGCAGAAGTTTGTAAACACACAGTTGTAGGAAAGAAAATACCATAGAGACAATTAACTTTGTATCCTCTTTGCTGGTTTGGTTGTAAAATACGCATTCCTGGTGAGACGATATATTAAGCTAGAAAGGGCTACGTTGGGTAGGGATAGCTTTTATTTCTGAAGCCGTTATTTGTAAATCAATGTTATATTTAGAAGAATATCAGAAGTTAATTGATAAGGAAATATTAGGCTACATATGTTATAGTTTCCTGCAGTTAGGTGCCTGTTTGATTTAGTCGTGTGCATTATTACAAGTTTCAGATTACATTTGTAGGTATTTTTTTAGAATTTTTCTATTTGATTTAGTCGTGTGCATTCATTACAAGTTTTAATATACATTTTTAGGTAATTTTTCTTAATTTTTATAACATTTTATAGATATTTTTTTAATAATATTTAGCGTCATAAAAGTCTGAGACCTGTATATAAGTAACCTTTAAACTATCAACTAAGTGTTTACAAAAGTTGTGCTGGGCGACTTAGCAAAACAATAGTATTGATAATTACATGTCTTGCAGCTAGAAAAAGTTGTTAGATCTAGTTTCACATATTAATAGATCAAATTATTTGATATGCGACAATCACTTTTGATAAATTTTATCAATAGTTAAACAGCACAATTTTTTTTTCTCCATTTATTTGAGTTAAGTATTTAACATGTAAATTCTGAAGAGTTATTTTAAGTATAAGCACACGAGAATTTCTATGATCGAGAGCTAAAGGGCATACCAATTTTGCCGAGATAGGAATTTTCACATACCTTCCAGGGTTGTTTTACATGCCACAATCAACATAGGACCGACGGCTTTACTTCCCCTCCGAAGGAAGTTGTGCTACGGATTTGTAATGCTCAAGAAAAATCCATCGACCCCAGCTGGGTTAGAACCCACGAACATTAGGTCCTGAATCGAACACCTAATCTGAGCACTTTATCCAGACTAACAATTTAGTAAAACGTTATCTATGTTGATAGCAAAAAAGTTATAAATATAAAAAAGTGCTCCAAGTGTTTATTCGTGAGAAAATCAAGGTGTATAATGAAAAATGTGCCCAAGCTAAAAATGGAGCATCTCACAGTTTTAAGTGCAAACTACTGCACAGTATCAAAGTGAATAATAGTTTACAATCGTTCAAACGAGCTTAAAACGAGATATCTTAGTTTAAAAAAAGATTAATGAAATGCTTTTATTTTATAGATATGATATATTAATAATTTTAAAAATATACATTAAACGCCTAAGCTATAGGCCTGTACTACACGAACAAATTAAAAAAAAAACTATTTGTATTTTTGAAATTAAAAAACAAGAGTGAAAACAAAAACTGTGTGAATGCGCATCGAAAATTTTGTAGTTGCTATTAATTGATTATTTCATGTTCTACGACCTCATTATTTCATTTCAAATTTCTCTAATTTCAGGACTTAAGGACTATGCTCAGTCAGTTTTGACATATCATATGTAGCTATTTTATATTAATAAAATGACAAGTTTGTCATTAGCGTTGCGCGATATCTACCGCACGTAGAGGTCTGAAATTTTAAAGTTAGTAGCTCCTGTGCACAAACATGTACATCTCGAAGCCAGAATTTTAAAATTTGTATTATATTTTTTAAATTAATTAAAAACTGGAACGTAAGAAATAAAACCAAGTTTTTTTTCTGTCTGTTTGAAGCAAAGAACAAAATTTCCCGGAGTAGCACCGGGTATTTCTGCTAGTTTATAACAAAATAAAGAAATAATACTCCGTTTGGAATAAGGTTACATATGAGTAGAATATTATACCCTCATCGGTAGTCATAGGGGTATTCTAAAGTGTCACTCTTGCAATAGACTGGATTCCCGGTAACGTGGACATCAGAGTTCAAACAGCGGTAGGGTATATTGAGGGTTTTCCCCCTACACGTTTCTTCACTCTTTTGCCACGCAAATGCGAGTACACTTCTTTTTAATAATTGTATCGTCTTTAATTCTATCGTTTTATAGTAATTGTTATATAGGTATATAAAGAACGGGTAGTGAAACGGGGTGGAGGATAAAAGTAAAATATTATGTAAGACAAAACAATTCAATTTAAAGAAAATGCCAAGAATCACGTTTCACAATCAAACATTCCGTCTCAGTAATTGTATCAAAGATTATATATTTCAACGTTATTTTATAATATCAGTTTCAAAGTATATTTTAATCAAATCAAACGGGGGAGGGGGGGGGCGCATGTGAAGAAGCGTGCTTTTAAAAGTCCGTCTCACGGACGGGTGATCACGAAATCAAAAAAAAAGATTACGCTCAAACTAAAAACGTATCAAGTTCATTTTGGTGTATTCTTCATTTATTGTATTTTAAATAATAACACAGAAACACATACCACGATGCTTTGAGTGGTATTATCTGTGTAGTGAGACGGGTTTTTTTAGTTTGAAAACAGCCCGTGTGTATGGGACAGAAAAGGCTATTCTTTTTTTTTTCTTTCGACCCGACTGTACAGAAACGCTGATGCAAGACAAGACGGTCAAGGTAGTTGTCGAGGCCGCCGCGAGGGGGTGTGCGCGCGCAACCCAACCATTCATCCCAACACCGCAGTTTTGTTGTCTGCTACCCGTTACGTGCAAGAAGGCACACAGGTCACGCCAAGGTCGCGCGACTTTCGGGACACTTGAATGGTGGTCCTATAGATTACAACTACTCTCTCGCCTTTAACACGTTCAAAGATAGGCCCCTAGTTTAGATTATCACCCTTCTCCATGTGCAATTTGGCCTGAGACAATCGATACCTATATTTATTTTTTAGTAACGCGTCTCACTAACCATTCATGCTGCACATATTATACTGTACACATATGTATTAATCACGCTAATGTGTTAGGGATTAAGAAGTTTTAAAAGAATAGGTGTACCCGCCTTTGCGTAGAAAACTATTTAGGCGAAACCCCGCTTTATACACCCGACCGGAATTCGAACCCTGATCTCCCATCATCTGCAGTCCAGTCTATTGAGAGAGAAAATATCCACGTTGGAGGTTACTGACATACGCATACACACGGGAGATGTAATTAATTCAATAGAGAAAATTTATTGAAATAATTATGTTTACTATCAGGACATAAACAGCGAATTTGCTACTACTAAGCTTAGGACGCGTTTTCACACGGTCATTGTTTTCATCTTTGTTTTTAAACGGTTAGTGCAAACAACAAAAATAGAATTCCTTTCAAAAATGATTTGGGTATGTAAACATTAAGGGTTTGCCCCCCCCCCCCCCCCCCC
>CABEEJ010001737.1:0-39501 GCA_901482245.1 Timema douglasi | reverse complement strand
CCCATCATCCACGGGCTGCACATTGTATGTTGGCCCATCATCCACGGGCTGCACATTGTATGTTGGCCCATCATCCACGGGCTGCATATTGTATGTTGGCCCATCATCCACGGGCTGTACATTGTATGTTGGTCCATCATCCACGGGCTGCACATTGTATGTTGACCCATCATCAGGTCCACGGGCTGCACAAAACTATTTTAACACGCCTGGTTTACATGGTAATAGTTGACTTATACTAAATTAATTATGGAAATATAGCTCGTGTGTACAAGACATAAAAGTCCTACAAAATGGTTTGTTCCATATGCCCACTTTTAGTGTATAATAGTTTTGTAATTATTGTAGTGATAGCAACAGTTTATAGCAGATCGATGAATTGATTGCTTGTTTAGGCAGTTACGCTTAAAGCAAGATCACACCAACAAACACATAAGTAAATAAATGTCATAAACATGTAAATGTATAAGATTGGTGCGGCAACCTCATGAAAATATATAGTATTGTACTTGTCCGACCCACCAATAATGAATCAAAGTAAACCTCAACATGAATTATTTAAACACAACATTAATTTTCAGACAAAACAAGTAAACTTATTTTTTCATACGCGTTCCTAAAATAAAAGTCTAGCTAAGATCAAGAATGTATAAGTCCGCGAACCACCAAGTGGTAAACACAGGTAGTGTAAAATGAATTGTCTTTGCTTGTGTTGAAAATGTTTTGAGGATCTTTAATTTCAAATCAGTAAATTTTCTGCTGAGTGTAGTAAGTTGTTCTAATGATAGAACGCAAACGTGACATACAACCGCAGAAGTGGTCCCGCCGTCTGGGACGTGAGGCTCGCAATTGATTGGAATGACTATGCCAGATTATGTCTGAGCAATGCACATGGTCAAAAGGTCATGTGACGCGCCTAAAAGGGGAGTGGCGGGAGGCAAGAGGAGCATTTGTCTTTCCCCCTTACCCAAGACTGCAAATAAGAGTTATAAAAACTTAGAATGTACTGATAAATACAAAATATAGATTTAAAATGTTTAAATTATATGAAATTATTTGTTCAAAACTATAATCAATGTTATTGCTTAGCCCGTCCCGCAAATTGAAAATTTAACAAAAGGGAAAAATGTCCCATTTTGCATCACTGCGTTAATATGTGTGGTTTCCAACGCCAATCTCACAACAACTCACCAGACAAATGTTGATATATTTTAATACGTCTTAAATGCATCATCTCTTACCCTTAATTGTGTGTTTGTAACCAAACGGGAAGTCAGTAAGACTTTTTTAATATTAAAAAAAGGTCTGGTCAATAGCCTTTAATGGTGTGGTCGTAGGCAAAGGCGCAACCTCATCAAGTCAGGAATTTCAGTAACGGGAAGACTAGGTTTCTAATCCCAGTCGGGTGTTTAATGGTTAGATTTTCCTAAATGTTTTCTTACTCTACCCCTTCGCGAAAATATGGCTACATTCTCTCTACCTTCCTCATATTTACCCCATTATTGTGAATATGCGGATAATACGGACGGGAAGGAAGACTTTGGCGTATATAATATAATAAAAAAAACAAGACACTCTTTTAGATGACTGATATTTTGGTTGCATAGCAATAGTAGCAGCTCCATACCCATTCCTCTAAGCCTAAGACTTTCGTTCTTTTTAAAGGTATATTTGGTTTCAACAGTGAAACGGTCGCTTCCTCCGATGTCCTTGAAAGTGGGTGTCGGCGAAATACTGGCAACAGGTTTCTCGACAAGCCTGGGCCGGGCTCGCAGCCGGCCGACTGACTACTCCGCGTCTGCCGCTGGGAAATCCTACCGCGCGCATTGAGAGGTCAGGCCTCATTCTGGAGATTAACATTTCCTGGTAAATGTCCCGGAAAAAACCAATCTTATCGTTGACTCACAGGACAAGGTAAAGTGTTACCATAATATCTGGTCTACAGCAGACCCGACGTTAGTGATTGGCCTACATTCAACCACCCAGCACTGTAGTAGATAAACTCAATTCACGATAGGAATTACTCTCTTAAAGGTCTTTTTCCTACCGATATCATACTACACAATAGATTTCTGGTAGGAAAAAAGAAAGGCCTTTCAGAAAACAATCCCAACGCTGGACAGATTTTACGTGAGTGTTGAAAAGAGAACTGGAATCATCTTTATTGCTTTTTAATGTAACTCATTTGATAATGTTTATGGTGTTAGCATCCTCAGAATAAATTTAACGATGTGTATCTTTCAAACTTGTGATTTCTCGATTGCATTCGTTCCATTTTAAATAATTTGAGAATCNGGAAATCCCCCCCCCCCCCAAGGACAATATTATTTTCCATCTCTCATCTCTAGCCGAGACGTGTTACACACGTTAAGAAATACATCTTTATTTAAGATGGGGTTTGATTTTTTTGTTTTGTTTTAAGCTGTTTCACGCCATTAGGGGTTGAAGGTTGTCAACATGTTCATATAGTCTTATAAACCCTCTTGTGATTTTTTAAAAATGTATGAAAGGATCGAATTAGCTTCATTATTAACGACGTTTTACACAAAATGTCACAATTCTAAAATCAAGGTAAACTGTTAAAAATGTGCATTTAGTATAGTGGTCAGAGCCTCTGGCTTGACCTTAAAGTCCCGGGTTCGATTCCCGACTGGTACATGGGGATTTTTTTTTCTAAAACGTCACCAGGGTTTGGTTAATTAGGCTTAAATTAGGTTTTATTCATGGGTCTCACCCCATCATTTTCACTATCGTCATCCCTTCATCTAATCGGTACATGGAAAGAGCCTCCACGAAAAGAATGTAATAATATTATTATTATTATCATCAATAATAATATTATTAATATTATTATCTGATAGATTCACGAAGTGATATTCGACACTTTGAACAGCCTACAAAAGTCGTATTGCCTGTTAAAAACATCTGCACTGGGAATTTTGACAATATCTGGTTCAATATTTGTTCTGAGCAAACATTCTACAAAATGAACTTGATCAAACGTAAGCTAAGGAGCAGCCTTCACGACGAGTGTCTTGAATCGTGCCTAAAACTAAACATATTAACTACGCACCAGATATAACTCAATTATGTAACGAACTGCAGGGTCAGATCTCACATTAATTTGTTTGGTTGTGTCACAAAAATCCAAAGCTAGAGCTAAAAATAAAATCAAGTACTACCTACCTAGTATAACAATTCTAATGAAAGTTGTTCGTGTAATTTATTCTATAAAAAATGCATGTTTTAATAACACTTAACAATCATATAAGTAAAATGTATGAGTGGCTCTTTTGAGTGTAACAAATTTTCTAAAATGCAAAAATCGGGTTCTTTGCCCAAATAAGGTTGCCATCCCCCGTCCTAGGGGTGTCAAATGAGCTTGAATTTTTTTAAACTTTTTTTTACACATATAGCAAGATGGTCAGAGTGAAAAATAAGAGCGCTATTTTCCAGATATTGGTCCATATATCCTATTTACATTTTACATCCTTTGGTGTATCCCGCTTGTGACCTGGGTCAATTTTTTTTTATCCAAGTGATATACTTCACTACTGGCCTGCTAGGCCTGTCGTAGCTCCATATGCCTTATAATCTAACTTAGGGCTAGGACAGGCACAACATCCAGTACCCGGTCATTAATTATCAATGCGAAAGGGTAAACCCATATTTCACCAATGATAAAATTTTCGGCCATGTCGGGAATTGAACCCGGCAACCGTAGCTTAGTAAAGAGACACGCTACTGACTGATCTAAAGTGTCGAACTTGATGTGTCCTACAATAAGGTACATATTCACACATTCCTGTATTTATTAAGATAGTGGCAGTACTGAAGCATCAAACCCCACTAAAACAATTCTTGATTGGAACTTTCTGTGTTGACCTTGTTAAAAAAATGACGTGTTTGAGGAATGATAGATTTGTTTCTACTCTTATACTTTAATCTCACAGCTGTGGCTTATTTAAACATACAATAATTAAAATATATGGTGTTAACCCTATAAGGAATTTACTAATACGTTTCCCCTTAATTTCGGAGTTAGTGATATCAAGGAATAACAAACAAACAATTTCTTAAATAAAACAATATTTCTGGAGGTCTGCAACCCGTTTATAAGTGCTCAGGTGTGACCGGTTCTTATCTCAGTCTTTGAGAAGAAAAGTCTGTATTGTTGAACCTAAGCTTTTGTGTGACCAGTGGTACAATTGAGGCCTACTGTAGATATTAATTTTTTTTACCATGTCTAATTAGCCATACAGGCTCTGCGCATTTAATTACACTAATTTGTGGGGACGAGGAAGGGAGAATTCAGAGAAAATGTAGCCACATTAGCGTGGAGTGGTGAAATCATTCGCAAAAAAAAAGTATATCTGGCTAGGATTCAGGCTTCGTCACCGGCAAACCATAGCTGAGCTTGACATTTAGACCCGGTGGCTATCGGTGCGGGCTTATGAACACATTATATTATTGCCAATTAATGTTAGCTTTATTAACTATATTCAATACGTTGATAGAATTGCACAAAATAAAGGAGAAATATTCGAAGGAAACCAAAATTGAAGTCACTTAACCTAAAAAAAAAGATTAGATAGACCTATTGCTAGTATTTTAAAACTACACTCAACATGCATAGTAGTCAGAATTTCTAAGCTGGAATGAGTGAAATTACGGTGTGAACTCGTCTTTTTAATAGTCAGACCCGCCTCGGTGGCGTAGTTGGCTAACGCGCTAGTCGTGTTGAGCTCGACTGCTGAGGACGGGGAGATCGAGGGTCGAATCTCGGTCGGGTGAACTGGGGGTGGTTTTTCCTAAATGATTTTCCACTCTCCCTCCACGCAAATGCGGGTTCACTTCCTCTAATTCAACCTCCCCAATTCCTAATCTATTAGCGTAATTAGTACTTAAAGCGTATAACCCGAACGGCTAGTAAGACGCGGTGCTAAATAAAATATAAATATTTATATTGTTGTAATCAAAATTCAAAACAAGTTATCATTTTGTAATGTTTGCTTATAATGGTATTGTGTGGCGAGAAAGGATATTATTGCTCACTAAAGTAGTAGGCCTTATTATATTACTCCAAACTATAATGTCGTAATATTGATATTACCGGACCTAAATATTTGCAACGAAGTGTATAATATATTATGTAAAGTTAAGAAAACCCCAAAAAGTACGGGTTCCTACACACAAACTAAATGGGTTTTGTTCTTTCTGTAGTAATTAAAAAAGTGCGGAAATTTCTACATTCTCTTAAACTTACATAAACAGATTTTCATTCCTTTTGTTTGTAAATTCCACAGAAGGAAATTATCGTAGGTACTCTAGATATTCCATAAAGATGGGCGATATTTTTGTACTTGTACTTTATTAATTAAAAAAGCTTGCAATCTCTAAAAATATAACTTAATACGGAAAAAGTTTTAAGTTATGAATAAATCTATACAATATTTAATTAAAACCACTTCCATCGAACTACAAAATACTTCTTAATTTTGTTTAAAAAATAAAATAAATCACTGTTAAATTTTCTACTAGACCTCGTAACTTTTCTGAGCGTGAGTCTTTACGCACACATAGCAGAAAACTAGGACCTGCGCTACTGAACAATTACGAACGAGTTTCCATGAGCTAGTTATTTTGGTAATAGCTGCTTTGAAAGTTGAACTTATTGACCTGTATTGAAACTAGGGGTCTAATACGCTTTTATTGGATACCAAACACATATTTTCTTTGAAACTAAAACAATAAAAACGAATTATTAATCACAATCAAGGCCTACCCCCCACCCCCAGATTTGGGAAATATCAATATTAATGTTTTCTGGTATTTAATAGTTAATTTAGCGTACTCCTAAATGACAGGATAACGTGGCGCGATTGTTTAACGTTGTTTGGAACAACTCTTGATTTAAAGTAGGTGCAAATTAAAATACGAACATACACTGTGTCAAGTATTTTAAAAATAAATATATTTAGTAATATGGTAAAATTCTCAACTCTCCCAACCTATCAAAACCTAACCAGTACGGAAACATCGCTCGTGTCTACGAGGCATAAAACGGGAGGGTGTCCTTGGGGACCAACTTACTTGGAATGGACAGTAGTGCCGAATGAATGAAGGCAGCGGAGCAACGACTGGGACCTGGTAACAACTATTCCTTGATCCTCTACGACGTGGGGGGACTTCATGGCAAGCACAGGACGTATTGGTGAAGGCAGACGCCTACAACAAAACTCTTTCAGCAACCGGAGGCACTACACCACAACTCCATATCTTCGCAAGAACTTCTTTTTCAAAATTCCACCTCCCTCCCGAAATAAAATAACAGCACTATTATTTCACGGAAGAAAAACTTCACTTGTTTAACACTTCACTTTGGTAATCCTTTGTAAGGCACTTTCACTTGTCTCACGACTTCTATAAACGTTTCAGTCGAACTAAATCAAATGTGTAACCAGGATAACACGGAAAAAATAACAAATTGTTTTGAGGAAACATAAAAACGTTTGGACCAATAAATTTAAAACAAAAAAATAAAGAGAGGCGATGGAGAGCAACCTCCCAGTGCAGAGTCTCTCCAAGTACTGAACTTCCCCCTCCCCCTCACTAAGGCATCTAAGCAGAAAGAACGACCGGCCGAAGCTACTGCCATCTTGCGGCGACACCGTGGAAACTACGCGAGTCACTACGTTTTTATGAATGAAGGAACGCTCCGTGGCGGCCATCATCCGTCCGACTTGAATGAAATCGTGGAGGCGCATGCCTTACTGAAAACATCAAACCCTTCAGGGTGGGCAGCGCTTTACTCTTCTGACACAAGGGTGGCATAGTTCAGTCACGGGAGGTACAAGGGCTGGAAAAAAGAAGAGAGAGAGAGGACAATCTACAGTTTAAGATCGAAATTAGAATGAATAGGAAAGGAAGTTAACCAGTTAATGTTTTTGCAAGAGCGTTTAAGTCAAGGATACAACAGAACCATGAATACGGCCAAGGTTTTCTTTTTAATTTCTCGCAAGAGTGGCACGAGGTGAAAAGATACAGCAAGAAATTGCAAAAGGGAAAGAGGAGGAAAGTATAGAAGCTGACTTCTGATTTTCATTTCCGGTTTCTCTCTCATCCCTAATGCTCCGCATATACGGGTAATGATTTCATCACAAGTCAATACTGAATTCAAAACCAGTTAACTATTACCTTGGAAGAGTTAACTATCACGACTATTGTCAAAACAACTATCATGGAAACTAAAGGACTGGCTACACGGAACCGCACCGCACCTCATTTTCCCGGTGGAGTACTAACCGTGTTTTTAAATGCAAGTGACTACACTAGTCTGCACCGCATCGGCGCGGAAGAATCGCCGAGAGAGCATTGCTCGGTGCAGACCGTGTAGGCACCTACCACCGGAAATAAATGTTCGGGAGCTTCCGAACTTTGTTTACGTGCTAACCACTAAGCACTGTAGAGATGGGCGAAACAGTGATTTTACGATATCGGCGATCACAGTGATTTATACCAGTGATTGGCAGTCACTGTGTCAGCACTTGTAAAACTAGGCAGTTCTTTCACAGCCTTTGCACGTGTGATGATGAAGTCATTGTTTCCAACATTACGTACAAGATAAACAATATTATATACAACATTCCATTCGGCTCCCGGGCTAGAAAATGCGGTGAGTTACCACCGGAAATAAATGTTCGGGAGCTTCCGAACTTTGTTTACGTGCTAACCACTAAGCACTGTAGAGATGGGCGAAACAGTGATTTTACGATATCGGCGATCACAGTGATTTATACCAGTGATTGGCAGTCACTGTGTCAGCACTTGTAAAACTAGGCAGTTCTTTCACAGCCTTTGCACGTGTGATGATGAAGTCATTGTTTCCAACATTACGTACAAGATAAACAATATTATATACAACATTCCATTCGGCTCCCGGGCTAGAAAATGCGGTGAGGGTCGGTTCCGTGTAGCCATAGCTTTATCTTTTAGTTTGGTAACGGTGCATGCCATAGTTTTCAGCAACGTCTAGGTACAAACGCATGCGCAAAAGTGATACAATTGTATTCAGTAGCAAATTGAACAAGGATTTCATTGTCTTTCAGAGAAAACTAAAACTTAATATATTTGTTTAAAATTAATGATGTAAGTGGTGTATTATAAGTAATGAAGTGTATTAAAAATAGCTAACCAATGGTTTCAAAATATTTTATGTACACCCCAATTGTTTTACGTATAGGCATATTAGACAGTTAGGAAAACTTTATAGATATATTTTCACGTATTTATGTGTCAAGTCATGTAACAAGCTGTCATTTTTGATATGTATTATTAAAATATACAAAATAACACCAATAATGGAGTAAATCGTTATCAATGTTGACCGCAAAAAATTGTGTTTGTATTTTATGAATGGAGCTCCAAATGTGTATTCGTAAGAAATTCAAGGTTATATACCCATACCATTTTATAAGAGAAAAAAGGGTTACTAAGCTTAAGGCAGAGCCTACCTATAAATGCATGGATCTAAACAATGTTTTTATTGATATAAATATTTAATCATTAAATGTTGTTTTATATTTATTTAAGTAACATATCTGGACATCTTTCATAATTTGTGTGGGATTTTCAAACCACATAAAAAATAGTCAATGAAATATTTTCATTGAGATATTTCCATTTCGATTCATTTTAAATTGAAAAACATATGTTTGGATTGATTTATTTTCTCTGGGGAATACGGATAAATCGTGAGGTTGCATTTTCAGAATAATTTATTCTTGTATTTAAATGTATTTTTAGATTAGTGTTAAGTTCAATAATTTCAATTGTATTGATTTCTAAAGACCCGCATGTACACCATTTTTAATAAATAAATTGTTTTAAGGGCAACTAATCTCACAGAAAAAAGTTATATTTGAAGATAACAGGTACCGATACTGATAGCTTTGCTCGCTAATAACTCAGCGTGCATTTCCAACAGTTGGTTAAACTGTTACAAGTGTTTACTATTTTTTAAAGGAATTATATAAATCCAAGAAATCTGTGAAAGAAACAAATACTATGCACATTGGGATAGTTAGGGACAATGTCTACCACTCTAATATAGACATGTTAAAAGTCCAACCTCTAAAAACTAAAATAAAACAAAGTCTCAAACTTCTTTTTAAATAAATATGTTGGTTATTTACACACAAATATAAATCATAAGATAATCCATTATTTTCAAAGCTTATTGAGATATTTGTGTTTATTTTTTCGTATTCACAGCTTTAGGAAATTGTCCCTTATGAATCCCAAACCAACGTACTCACATAAAATACAGCTATCACTCCCATTTTATCGCCAATAAATCGTGATCATATTTAATATTTATTTTTCATTTTACCACGACTTAAATTTTAATTACAAAAGGCTCATTTATAGTAATGTTTAAAAAAAACTTGTAAACATGAACGTTATTTATGATGTATTTCCCACTGCATCTCATTAAGTGTTCGAGCTTTACACGTATACCATTCATGAAAGCAATGAACTAGTTCACGTACAGTTAGAGCCAAAGGCTAATGAGTGAAATAATTGTCGCTGGCTATTATGATGATACATCGTTGCCAAATTTTACAACTAAACTTTTTAGCAACAAACTTTATTAAAACATTTTTATATAAGCCACACAAATTTGAAATTGCATTAATTTATTTAACGAATTTGTGACAAAATTAGCCTGTGACTCCGATTTGTTAGATAAATTCCCCTAATTTTAAAGAATAAGAAAACAAAATGGCTTGTATAGTTTTTGAATTGGAGAGTTTAAATAATATATATCTTTTTAAGGAGTAAGTTTGTGAAATTATCACGGATCGGTGGAAGAAATTCAAAGATAAATTATATAATCTAATACCAGTCGTACAGAATTATTTAGTGCTAGACATCTTACTGCATGTTAATACTATTCATACATTACACTAAAGTGAGGACACCAAACAAGACAGGTGAGATTATTTAAGAAAATATACTTATATTAAAGTTGGGTAAGAGGAAGGGCGGGATGTAAAATAAAATCACAGATGGAATGTAACCCTCAATGCAAACGGCCAGGATATAAACCCTGACCTTCCCTGATAAAACCAATTTGAGCTGGTGGTGGATAATTGGTATTCACAATGTGATTTCCCACCTTGGTTCCTTGCAAACATATTAGAATTACTGTGTCCATTTATATGGGGTTATTTTCATTATAAGTTGCCAGGGGTAAATGAAAATGGTTCTAGAAACCCTGGGGGGAAATTAACCTAGCCCCCTCCCCCTTTCCTATTCTAAATGTCTAAAATATAGCACCCCTAGGCTACCTCAAGATTATTCATGGAAATTTGTCCTAAAAACACAAATAAATACCATAATTAATAAGGGATTGAATAGTTTTGTACAGAAATCATAGGCGTTGCTAGATATTAATTATTGGGAGGACAAAAATAGCCATGTCCTTACTCGGCTTTTCTTTGGGATAGTAGGAAGGGGGAAGAGGATATGAGGGTTTGCTTGCGGTGGCTTGTGGGAAGTCCCAAACTCAAGTTGTCATTTTTTTTATATTAAATCTTTCATGAAGATATTTAAATTAAAGTGTTGTAATGTTTAATTCGTGTTGTAGCTTTTTTATAAGAATCAAAACTCTGAGCTCTAGAAGTTGATAAGGAATCATAATTGCAGGGAAAGGGGAGTTGAAACCCCCCTCCTTTATAACAGCCCCGAATATAATCAACTTTCACTTTACAACAGATTTTTTTATCAATGAATAAAATATCATGTTACAATATGATAAATGATTCCAAATTTAGTTTCCTGTAACAAGGGTGCCCCATTAGAGCAGACGATGTTAGAGGGAGGAAATTTTAGTCAAGCGTAGTGGTGAATAACAGAAAAACAATGGGGTGCGATATACAGATATTTTCAACCTTAGATTTAACTTTTTTACTCCACATCAAACGAATCCAGTCTGGTTTGCCAGTTATGGGTAGGTCAGGGTTCAAATCACAGCTGGGTGTACTAAGGTTTTTTGTTGTTGTTTTTTTTTTCCCCAAAATGGTTTTCCAATTTTCTTTCACGCAAATTCGGATGCGTCTACTTCAAATTCCTACCATATTAGCAGAATAAATTATTTTGGATATATACCTAACAAGTGGTAGGCTAAGACGCAGCCAACTTGTTATTTAAATTATATTCTAATTCTTAACTTCATCAATGGTGCTTTATAATATTAATAGTGTCATAAATATAGTTTTCTAACTCTTTTGCGAAAAACCCGCCTCGGTGGCGTAGTTTGCTAACGCGCTTGTCGTGTTGAGCTCAACTGCTGAGGACGGGGAGATCGAGGTTCGAATCTCGGTCGGGTGAACTGGGGGTGGTTTTTCCTAAATGGTTTTCCACTCTCCCTCCACGCAAATGCAGGTTCACTTCCTCTAATTCAACCTTCCCAATTCCTAATCCAATAGAGTAATTAGTACTTAAAGCGCATAACCCGAACGGGTAGTAAGACGCGGTGCTAAATATTATTATTATTATTTTGCGAAAAGATTGGGCGAGATTTTTGTCGCTTTTTGGAACTCAACCCCTCACATTTATACCATCCAAATAAAAAACAAATATAACAATAAGAGTACAACGCAAGATAAAATAACACTTGTGCAGAAATAATTGAAACGCCTAATAACTTTGAATTGTTCCTTAAAAAAAAATATCTCAGCACAGCGAAGAGAGTCTAACATATAAATCGAAAAATAAACTAATGTTACATTACATGAGACAGCAAGAAAAGGAGTAAAACATGAGGGAAAGTCAAAATTGCCCTTAATTGCGTATAATAAGTTTGACCAAAAAAAGTTACCATCAAACAAATTGAGTGGTCCTCTCCACCAGCTTGCGTGTATTTTTACAATGTTTGGTAGGCATACACACTTGCTTGAGTAAACCATCGGTTTGTGTTTAACAATAGGCGTTTGTTTCTGTTCTGCCTCTAGGCTTTCAAAAGTAATAAGAGACTGTGTGTGCCTAATTACTCTCAGCGCAGCTGTTTTTAATAAATACATCTGTTGATGTAAAATATAAAACATACATGACTAGTTGTTCATGCCGTAAGAGCTGTGCGCGTGTAAAAAAGAAGACAAAGTTGAGATTATATCTTGTTTTACTACCCGTCCATGTTATCCGCATCTTTATACTATCAGGGCTAAGGATGAGAAAGGTATATTTTATGGAGGGAAAGCTGGAAACTTTTTAAAAGAAACAACCCTTGGTACACACCCTTGTGGAGTTCGAACCTTGACCTCCCTGTCATCGACTAACTAGCCTAGTGCAAGGGTGACGTCTTCTTAGGGCATGTGACCAGCGATACGGGTACTGTGCCGTAACATCTCGCTATTTCTCATTACTTCTATATACCGTGAATTAATTTTGTGTGCACTGCGTCTTACTAACAATTCTAACTACCCACATATTTATATCAATAGAAGGATAAGGAAAGCAGGTAGCCAGCCAGCCCATCTTCCAAGAGGCATGTTTACAATCCCAACCACCGTCTCTTTTCCCACAACCCTGTGGTTTCTCTCTATAGCAGTGATATTCAACCTGTGGTCCGTGGAAATTTCCTGCCGGTCCACGAAAACTCTCACCCGAATCATGCAGGTTAAGTCTATTGTGAGAATAGCGTCTTAGACCATGCAGCCACCAAGACAAGTGCAAAGAAAACGTTTCTTCTGATTTTTGTACTAAACAAACTTATATTCGAACTTTTCTTATATTAAAATATTCATTATTGTGTGTCCAATACCTCCAATCTTCAAAACTGTTGTTGGTGGACTAGTTAACCCTGCTTCGTTAGCATCTGTATCATGTCATGCCTAATCAAAAGATAAATGCAATGACTCCATTACAAACGAACCGACAATCTGTAGCAAGCATAATCACAAATGTACAAAATCGATGATTCTGGAATTATATCAGCTGTTAGTTGAATATCACTTATCACATCTATATAATTTTCATCAATGGTATTTTTTTGCCATATGTCCCAAAACATAATGCAATAGAAGATTGAACAATACAAAATTTCAAATCAAGTAAATTACACGAGAAAATAACAATCCTCACAGCAAAACAAACTGGACTAAATAAGGAATACTGCACGTGGCTGTGTTGTTGACCGGCCTTAACGCAGTGTTGCCAAACTACAGTATCACAGCCTGTAAAGACGACCGTGAGCCGCTACATTGTTGCGGGGTGAGCGCAACACTACACACGACAGCGTACAGGCGAAGTGCGCGGTCACCGAATGCCAGTATTGCGTCAGCTCGCCTGTCGACAACACGTTGTAAAAATACTTATTTTATCGCGCTCGTGCGTATTATTTTCTAATATTGTGTTGTGGTAATTAAAAAAATCTTTCTTTTGTAAAATTTGAAACCCTACAAAATGGAGACAAAACAGCAGTTTTAGCTTTCTTTAATAGAGGCAAGAACAATATTAAAGAGAAAAGTAGTGATGGTACCGAAAGTATTCCAAATACTATTGCTTCAAGTTTAGAAGAAACAAAGAAAAATAAATATGTTGATACTTCGGAATGTACAATACAAACCAAAAAGAGAATAGGAAAATTTGTTAGGCATTATGATAAGGAGTATTTAAAGCTTGGTTTCAGTGTAGCCCCTGGCAGTAAACTATTGCCGCGGCCTTTATATGTATTATGTTCAGAAATTTTGTCAATTGACGCTATGAAACCTTCCAAACTTGCTCATAATTTGCATTCTTAGCATAAAGATTTTACTGGACTTTTTTGAAAGATTACGTGACAAGATGAAAATTCAGAAAAGTCAAATGAAAATGATGACGACTGGTGACAAGTCGCTGCTTCAAGTGTCTTATTTAGTTGCTCTTCGAATAGCTAAAACGAAAAAAAAAACTTTTACTATTGGTGAGGAGTTAGTAAAGCCTTGCATCTTATATGTCGTACGAGAAATTTTGGGTCCTCAAGCCGCTAAAAAACTAGAGGCCATACCGCTTTCGGACACCACCATTCAAAGGAGAATTGATGACATGGCCATATTGAAAAGCAAGTTGTAGAGGGGATAAAGAAATCGAGATGTCTTGCGATTAAACTTGAATAATCAACTGACGTGAGTAACCATGTTATCCTAGTTTGCTTCGTGAGGTATAATGAAGATGAAGACTTAAGTGAGGTGGTTATCGAGTGGAAAAGTTCTTCTTGCGCGCCTTTTCGAACTGAAGGAAGAAGTAAAGCAGTTGCTGCTACAGCAAACATCTGACCTAGTAGAGCCTTTGTTGAATGAGGAATGGATGGCTAAGCTTGCATATACGGCGAACATACTTAGCCTTCTAAACGAACTTAATATCTCACTTTAGGGGTCTTGTACAAATACTTTTTACACCGAGAAATAAAATGGATGCGTTCAAAAAGAATCTGGCTCTTTGTGATAGTCACGTACAAGCGGAAGATATAGAAATTTTGAACTTTTTTGAGAATTTTTTATTGATACTGATGTCAACCATAAAGTTATATTCAACACAATACGTCAACATCTAAGGGTGTTAGGTGAAATTATTTACCTGAAAATGATGATCCTCGTAAAGGTAGCCTCTGAATTAACAATCCCTTCTTGGAATGTATAAAATAATGCTCACTTGATCCTCGTGAAAAATAAAAGCGGATCGATTTGTCTTCTGGTGCCACTCTGGTGTCCAGACATAAAATGCAATCACCGTCTCAATTTTGGATATCACTCGAAAAAGAATATTCATCTCTGAGTTATAAAGCTATTAAATTGTTTGTTGTTATTTCAACTTCCTATTTATGTGAAAATACTTTTTCATCCATGTTAGTAATAAAAACCAAATAGAGAAATCAAATGTATGTTGATGCAGCTCTTCGACTCTCACAAACAACGCTGCAACCACGTATATCAAATTTCTAGCAAAGAAGCAGCAGAAGATGTCGCACTAACTAAAAATTGTAATTTGATAACATTAGATTAAGTAAATTAAATACTATCTATATAGGTTTTTATTTATTTATTGGCCGTTAACTGGTCCGCGAAATATTTATCCTATTTTCGCCGGTCCGCATATGTAAAAGGTTGAAGAACGCTGCTCTGTAGTCAAGACGAGTCATATTATAAATATGTGTTTCTGTGTCAGGTTTCAGAAGCTATCCCACCTTTTTGTACACGTCAATGGGAATAAGACTAAGAAAATTTGACTTGACCTATATTTAAACTAAATAAACAAAAGTGGTTTGTTTTAGCAACTTAGCGTTGTCTTCAATGCATAACGCCTACAGATGATCAATAATGACGCATTTTTATTGGCCCAGTCCCAGCTTTTATTATTATTATTATTATTATTGGTTTCTCACAATTCTACCTGAACCTCACCTCTTATCCACGAGTCTAATATATAGCTTGACATATATCCCAAATGGGGGGTAGTGAGACACACCTGATATCTCGATTGCAGCTACAGCTAAAACTTTCTCAAAAATGACATTAGATTGGTATGAAAAGTGCCTGGAAAACTATTAAGAAACCTAATCTATTTTAATATTAGTTTATTACAACTCAACACTTGACTAATTAGCTGTACAATTTTTTTTATGGGGAGTATAAAACTTACGGGGATAATAGAAAAATTAAAATAGCAAAACAAGTTATGGGACATCTGTGTAGCGAGGGTAGTGGTGTTATTTGTGGTGGTCCAGTCTAACTTTAGTCACCTTTATATCTTACAGCTCGGTGTTCCCTACAGTTCTTTTCTCTTGGAAAAGTATCCGTGTCGCTCGATCTGGCTGCTAGCCCTCCAGTCTCTCAACTTTTATTAGACACCCAAGTAGTTCTGTCAACATGACGGCAGAAACTTAATAGTTTGTATAAGGTTAGCAACGCCATCTATTGTGAGGGCTGAAAAATCAACACACCGCCAAGGAGGGTGGATACAGCCTTAATTATTCTCAAATCAAGGATGAACACAACAATGATGTTGAGAATACACGTTGTATTTTTCGTAGTAGCTACATTGTTGGCTATTTCGTGATATTTGCCATCATTATTTGAAAATAAGTTTGTCTACAGAATCAAGAGCGGATACAGGGACTATTGTCGAGGGTGGAAATTGGTTTTCACAAGGGTCTTTAAAGTATAGTTTTAATAATTTTAATTAATCAGAATTTTAATTTAAAATAATAATATTGCTAGTTTTAAAAATAATTTTGATAAATAAATTTAAAATTTTAATACAGAAAACATAGAATAAGAAATCGATGTTATAATAAAAGTAATAAATATGTAGAATATATAGGCCTCAAATGTTTTAGTATTAATAGAAAAAATATGTATTTTAATACAAATAATTTATAATCAAACTAAACTCAATGGAGATTTTTAGTTTAAATCAATGGTTTTAGGTATTATGAAGGCTATATTTAGAGGAAGTGTACTTGCATCTGTGTAAGGTAGAGTGGAAAACCATTTTGGGATAACCACCCTCAATACACCCGAGTGAGATTCGAACTTCAATCTCCTTGTCATCGGCAGTCTAGTCTATTGAGAGAGTCTCGCCTTAGACCATGCGGCCACCGAAGAGGGTGTAAAAGTTATTGATTAGGTCATGTAGGGGATAGGGCGATAAAGGTGGAAGAAATTGTTTCAATATATTTCATTATTTTCTATACCAGGGGGAGGAGGATTGCAAACTCCCCCATCGTACCCCTCTTGGATCCGCCACTGTACCGAATCACGTGTGTCCGGGACACGACACATTTGTAGAGGGCGAGCGAGCAAAAGAGTGCAAGCTGTCCCCATCTCTCGAGAGAAACTAGTTCCCGAGTCGACAAACAGAGGGAAGGGATATGAACCTTTCAGAAGCAACCAGATGTCGGGGCAGATAAGAGCGATGGCATTTTAGTCCGCGGCGATCCGGCTCTTGGCGCACATTGGGATGGGAAAATAGGACGAGTGGTTGGTTTTTTTTTATCCATCCATATGTACATGCTTATACAATGCTCAAAGTAAGTTCAACCTTTTAAGGTTGGGTAAAACGGGACACTAAAAATGACGCAATGTTTTTTCTGTTTTTAATGTCAAAACATTGTTTCAGTAAAAATAAATAGAATATTGCTCCAGTAGAAACAGAGATTTTTATTTTCTTCACGTGATATCAACAGTTCCTGAATATCTGTCAAGGATGTTTTGGAATTTAATTACAACTTTCTCTCTTCATTAAAGAGTTTGTCATCTAATGCTGTTATGCCCATGAAAGATATTCTACAACTGTTGAGGTAACCGTGTGAAGAAAACTACACTATATATGTTTTTATCGAAGCAATATATTTATTTTGGTCAAAAAGATGTTTTGCCATAAAAACTGGAAAAACAATGGCCTTTTTTTTTGTCCCCCCTTCCATCCCTCCTTAACCGCCTTGGTGGGGAAATTAGCTTGCACGCTAATTTCGTGTTGAGCTAGACTGCCGAGGACGGGGAGATCGAGGTTCGAGTCTCATTCAGGTGAACTGAGGTGACGTTTCCTAAATGGTTTTCCCCTCTCCCTCCACGAAAATGCGGATTTACTTAATCTATATTCAACTTTCCCAACCCATTAGCATAATTAGTATTTAAGCTTAGACGCGATCTCAAATAATTCTCTGAGGTTTTTATTTTTATTCTTTTAGCAACATCGCGTCTTACTATACCCTGGTTTAGATTGGAATAAAAGTTTAGACGATCCAAAATATTTATTTGCGGCCTACATCGATAACATTTCACGATATTATTTAATTTATTTTATAGGTTTTGGTAATATCTATCAAAAGTGGCAGCTACTGATAATATGACTTGATGTATGAGTATATTAAAATTGTTTTAGTAACTACTAGATACCGTTCTTACTACCAAAATCACTATATAGCCTACCTGTTCATGTTACACGCATATGTACTAGGTATACTAATGAGTTAGGAATGAGGAAGTTTGAATTTAGATTAAGTGCACCCACATTTACGTGAAGGGAGAAAGGAAAACTATTCAGGAAAATACCCTACCGGGCTTCTAACCCCGATATCCCCGTCATCGGCAGTCCAGTCTATTGATATAATAGCAGGCCTATTTCAAACTATGAAAACTGTTTATTTAATTCGCATTGTACGAATGTAGCTAGTTAGTTAGTAGCTAGCTATACACTAAACGGGTAAGGATGAGGAAGCTAACATTTTAGAGGAAATGTGTCATCATTTTAGTGGATAAAGTGGGAGATTATTCAGGAAAAATTCCTCTCAAATTTTTTAACAGTATTCTCCCTCATTGAGAAACCAGACAAGAGCATGGCGTCTAGTCCACGAGCACACCAATTTGGGTGTCAATTAATAATAAAGATGGCACACCCGTTCCAAAATGGTCCCTTAAATAAATCCACATCAACAAAAACGTTGGGAAGTTTGAATGAGCTAGTTTAAATATTCGCAATCTGGTATATCGAATGTATTGTATATTAAATATTGTCCCTAAAATACTTCCTCCCTCATCCCTACTCCATCAGAGTAATTATCATATATGCGTGTAACCTGAACAGGTAGTAAGACGCAACGGCGATTAAAAGAAATAAGATATTTTTGTGCTCCGTCCAAGGACAAGAAACGACATACGTTATTTAGGATTCTAGTGGGAAAAAACTTTAAGAAAATACAAAAAATATTCTACTGCAGTTAGCATTGATAATTTTGATCAAAATGACTAGTGCAGACCACAGGACTTGACGTACGAATAAATGAAAATTGTGTAGCCTAAGTAATTTATGTATCTGTGCAAAAAAATAAACCTATCTGTTTGTCACAAACTTTAGGCAACCATATGCAGCCCAATTACAATAACATTATTATAACTTCAAAATATATAGCACAAATTGTGTCCCAACAAACAAAGAGAAATGTTTAAAAAAAACTATTCAAAACATCCTTGAACACCCTTTAGTGAGATTTTGAGAGTGGTCCTCCAAAATGTACATCAATTGGATCTATGTGGTAGAAAGATAATTGGGTCGATAATTTAAACTGCAATTTGTAAACGGAAAAAAACAAAACGAAAATAACATTGACACATACAACAAAACTACCACGTCCACTGTTTGTTGACGGGACGATAACCCTAAGGCCGCGACCCCAAGGCGGGCCACGGTCTCTCATATGTGCTTACGCTTTAGCGCTCCAGACCATGGCACAAGTCCACTTCTCTTGTGTTGCGGTTCCTTAAATCGCGGCTACCTGCATGTGAACTCAACGAAAAATTCGTCTGGTCTGGTTTGTCGGCTTGACTTGGAGGCCGGGGTTCGAATCCCAGATGGGTGTACTCAAGGTGTAGTTTTCCTAAATGGTTCCCAGCTCCCCTCTCATGCATATATATGTGGGTACATCTCTTCTAAATTTTATATCATCAGTGTGATTAAATTATGATGGATCAAAAATATAAAAATACATTTTGAAAATTAAAATATTAAGTTTATGGATTACATTTAAATGGGTACGTAATAAATACACTGGTTATGAAATATTACAATGTCTTGGTGTAAGGTGTTTGTCTCAGGATCCGATGTTCATAGGTTCAAACCCAGCCGAGGTCAAATGATTTTTCTTGAGCAATAAAAATTCGTAGCACAACTTCCTTCGGAGAGGAAGTAAAGCCGTTGGTCCCATGTCAATTTTTGCATGTAATAGCACCCTGGAAGGTATATGAAAATACCTTTCCCGGCATAATTGGTAAGCCCTTTCGCTCTCGCTCATAGAAATTGCTTATAAATTATTATCAATCGGTTCAGAAAGTTCACGTTAAATACTTAAATTAAATAAATACAATATACCCACGGATAGACACACATCGGACGACGTGAATGGATGCGGATTGAAGCCTTGCGAGCGAAGGGCTGTACCTATGATCCGTCCCCGTACTTTCAGTGAACTAAAACGAGGGATTAACATAAACTTGGAACTGTGTCCAGTCTTTGGCCCTAAAACTAGTAGGTCTTGGCTATATTTGACGAGAGTTAGTACATTATAGAAGTGTGGCAAAAAAAACTTTTAGTGAAGTTAAAACAAGCTAAAATATTTATTTTAGCACAGCGTCTTAATATCTGTTCGGGTTGTATGCCTATGTATTAATTGTTTTAAGGGGTTAGGGATGAGTACGATCAAATTTAAGGGAAGTATACCAGCATTTTCGTGAAGTGTGGGAAACCATTGATGAAAAACCACCCTCAGTACACCAGACCGGGATCAAACTGTGATCTCTTCGTCTTTGGCAGTCTAGTCTATTGCGAGAGTGACGCCTTAGCCCATGCAGCCCTGAACGCGGATATATAAGCTAGTTCTTTGGAGTACATACGACATTAATCTTTAATAGCCTTTAGTTCCTTAGAGGACATATTGCTTAGTTTCTATTTATTTAGAGAACATAATATGAATTGGTTCCTTGGCAAACCTAGCTTAAAATTCCTCTGTTAACATAACGTATAGTTCCTATGATAATATACACATTTTATTTGTGTTTAGAGGACCTTATTTAAAGTGCCTTTGAGGTCATTTGACGAAAAGTTCCTTGGACAAGATACGTGTACTGTAGCTCCTTAGTAAACATGAAATTGGGCTGTGACCAGCTGTTGGCGGCCGCACAGTATCTGTCATTGAGATAGTGTGGGTGTGATGAGGTCCAGCGTGTGACGACCTCACGGTACAATAACAAGGTAACGTTTCAAACAAGGATACGCCCAGCTGGGTGCGAGGCTGAGGAATCTGTTGAGACGCTTTGACGTGGGAAGAGGAGTGCGGCACTAGAACGAAGAGATAAGGCGTTGCCCACACCAAGCGCGGCGCAGAGGGTTACCGAGTGTGTTGCTAAGGGGATGTTCACACCGAGCAAGGTGCTAAGAGGATGTTCACACCAAGCAAGGTGCTAAGAGGATGTTCACACCAAACACGGTGCTAAGAGGATGTTCACACCGAGCAAGGTGCTAAGAGGATGTTCACACCAAGCAAGGTGCTAGGGGATGTTCACACCAAGCAACGTGCTAAGAGGATGTTCACACCAAGCAAGGTGCTAGGGAATGTTCACACCAACAAGGTGCTAAGAGGATGTTCACACCGAGCAAGGTGCTAAGAGGATGTTTACACCAAGCAAGGTGTTAGGGAATGTTCACACCAAGCAAGGTGCTAGGGGATGTTCACACCAAACACGGTGCTAAGATGATGTTCACACCGAGCAAGGTGCTAGGGGATGTTCAAACCGAGCAAGGTGCTAGGGGATGTTCACGCCGAGCAAGGTGCTAAGAGGATGTTCACACCAAGCAAGGTGCTAAGAGGATGTTCACACCAAGCAACGTGCTAGGGGATGTTCACACCAAGCAAGGTGCTAAGAGGATGTTCACACCGAGCAAGGTGCTAAGAGGATGTTCACACCAAGCAACGTGCTCGGGGATGTTCACATCGAGCAAGGTGCTAAGGGTACTTCTTACAATTCTTCCTACTCTACAGTAATTAGGACGTCATAATTGGGCTGGGCCTTACTTCATCAAATATAAATCCTGGCCAGCCATCAGGCACAGTCACGGTAGCCGAGCTAAGAAGCGACGGCGCAAGGAATGCACTTGATAAATGCACCGTATATTACAACTAAAAACACAGTATATAGAAACAAGCCACTACTGTGGTTATAATTTATAAATACCGAGAATCACCCTGACCCCACCTGTGCCCGGCAAACCATTCAAGAAGAGACTGACGACTTTGTCTGCCGATGTGGGTTGTTACATCTTAAATTAACTAAATTAATCAAGATGTCACTAATAACTCGAAGTTCACTTCAAATTTAGTCCTGAGTGTTAATAGCCTCTTTAAGCTTTAACAACACATCGGAGCGCTAAAACGTATTGCAGACGTTCAGAAATTTCACATTATTTTAAGAGGTGCCTACCAAAACAGACTTATTGCAAACGTTCTGAAGCCCCATGTTATTTTAAAAAAAATTAACATAAAACTTACTTTCTATACGCATAATACTGTTGTAGCTCTCCTAAAATATAATATTTTTTTAACAAGGGTGTTACAAATCATTTTAAGAAAATTGAGGATTATTCTACTGGTTCTGAAGCTTCAACACTGTAAACATTTCCATAAATACCTCAATTTGAGAATAATAGGCACTCGATAAAAATGCACTAGAATTCGTTCAGGAATACAAGGGTGCCTCTCTCCGAGTCAGGTTTTGAGCGCGGAGCCCATGGGGATATTGAGCTTAGAATTAACGTCTTAGCGCTCTTAGCCACGGCAGAACCCAAGCCCCCGGCATTAGAGAAGGCACAGCTTGTACCAGGATGAGAGAGAGAAAGATAGATGGAGGAAGGGAAGGGGAGTATTGTTCCAGTCAACACTCCCCTCCCCCCTCTTTTCCCCACCCAACCCAACAAACCCATACCCAGCCGCAGAGGCAGTCGACCTTCTCAAAGCCACAGCCAGAGGTCCCCACAATCTTCCTGCGCCCCTCTCGACACATAAACCCCCTGCACGTAGAGTAGGACAAGCTATTGGCCCTCATCTGATTGACCCAGGAAGTCAGGGTTCGACCCTGGGAGGCAAATAGGTATTAGACCCTCACCAATCCTTGAGCAGTACTATTTTGGCCCCATGGACCAAGCAAAAACTTTCGGTCTCATTTTGCACACAATTAGGATCATGTTATGCCTTATATTACGTTTGGCTTGTTTTGGTTATGATCGTGTTGTGCTAGAGGTTATGTTAGATTATGTAGGATTATGTTATGTTAGGATTATGTTGGGTAATACTATCCATTACTAGTCTTTCATTCACCTTGATAAAACATTTATATCCATCCAATTAGTACACCAACATGGAGCTAGCTGAGCTTCAACAACCTGCCATCCCAAACACTCTTAGGTGTGGATGTACTTAGGTGAAGCGAGAAAAGTTGTACTTGCAGTTTTTATAGCAAAACTTTTTTTAGGCCAATATAAATAAAATGTCGCTTCAGTACAAACACTGAGTTTAATTTTCTTTACATGGTGATATGGATAGTTGTTGAATATAATGTAATAAGTATAGCTGCATTAGATGACAAACTTTCCGAATGAAGAGGAACAGTTGACATTAACTTCCTGGACATCCTTGAGATATATTCAAGAAACGCATCACCATGGGGAAAAAACTAAACTATATATTTCTTCTGGGTAATTATTTGATTTATTTTGATCAAGAACATATTTTAATACAAAAACTGCAAAAAAAAAATTACTTTTTCTCGCCTTCCCTACATCCCCCACCTTAATGGGGTCGAGTTTGTATGCAGCCACCCTGACCAGTCCCACCTCCTCCTGGGGTCGAGTTTGTATGCAGCCACCCTGACCAGTCCCGCCTCCTCCTGGGGTCGAGTTTGTATGCAGCCACCCTAACCAGACCCGCCTCCTCCTGGGGTCGAGTTTGTATGCAGCCACCCTGACCAGACCCACCTCCTCCTGGGGTCGAGTTTGTATGCAGCCACCCTGACCAGTCCCACCTCCTCCTGGGGTCGAGTTTGTATGCAGCCACCCTAACCAGTCCCGCCTCCTCCTGGGGTCGAGTTTGTATGCAGCCACCCTAACCAGACCCGCCTCCTCCTGGGGTCGAGTTTGTATGCAGCCACCCTGACCAGACCCACCTCCTCCTGGGGTCGAGTTTGTATGCAGCCACCCTGACCAGTCCCACCTCCTCCTGGGGTCGAGTTTGTATGCAGCCACCCTAACCAGTCCCGCCTCCTCCTGGGGTCGAGTTTGTATGCAGCCACCCTAACCAGACCCGCCTCCTCCTGGGGTCGAGTTTGTATGCAGCCACCCTGACCAGACCCACCTCCTCCTGGGGTCGAGTTTGTATGCAGCCACCCTGACCAGTCCCACCTCCTCCTGGGGTCGAGTTTGTATGCAGCCACCCTAACCAGACCCGCCTCCTCCTGGGGTCGAGTTTGTATGCAGCCACCCTAACCAGACCCGCCTCCTCCTGGGGTCGAGTTTGTATGCAGCCACCCTAACCAGACCCACCTCCTCCTGGGGTCGAGTTTGTATGCAGCCACCCTGACCAGTCCCACCTCCTCCTGGGGTCGAGTTTGTATGCAGCCACCCTAACCAGACCCGCCTCCTCCTGGGGTCGAGTTTGTATGCAGCCACCCTGACCAGACCCACCTCCTCCTTGTGTGGTCGAAATGTATCCTCATCTCTTGGGATTATAGTCGCGTTTCTCTGTAATGGCGACGGTGGATGGGTATTTTTAAGTGCGACCAGCTGAGATTAGAGCCTAGGCCTACCCAGTTACAAGCACGCAGTCTTCTGTGACCACCAGGACAAACTAATGCACAGGTGTATAAGAAATTATAGGCCTACACTTTGTTCTTACTCACATATTCGTTTTAATTAATGAGTCCAACGCACGAGTTATTAACGACAGAAACTATAGAAGTTGGGATTTGTAGGGAATTCATAGGACGTGCACCTCACATTTGCGTGTACAGAGGATGAGAAAACCATAGTAAAAATAATGCCAACCTGGTTTATCAATGACGCGAAGGTCGTAGTTAGAATCCCGGCCAGACGTAGCGAGGGTGAGTTATCCTAAATTGTTTACCACTCATCCTTCACGCAAATGTGGGTACACGTCTTCTAAATTCTATCTTCCTCTTTCCTATCGTATTTGTATAAATACGTTATTGTCCCAGGCAGGAAGACATAGAACGAGGGAAAGGTGAAAATCATAGATTTAAAATAACTCATATTGCTTCCTGCTGGGATTTTTCGTCAACAGACACCACTATAATTATTATTATTATTATTATTATTAGTGGTAGTAGTAGTAGTAGTAGTAGTAGTAGTAGTAGTATTATCATCGTGTCTTACTAACCGTTCGGGTTATACGCACTTACGCTAATATGTAATGGTAGGGTGATTGTGAGATGAAATGGAGAACCTACAGTTTAACGTGGGATCCGAACCACGGTGGAGGCCTGGCATTCATCACATTCACAATATGTCTTGTCAGAGGTGAAGGAAGGGTTTGGCAATCCAATAAATCTGTGCCGGGACCGCGGATTGAACCCCGAACCCCCAGCACAGAAGTCCGACACCTTACCCCTATAATAATAATATTTAGCACCGCGTCTTACCCGTTCGGGTTATACGCTTTAAGTACTAACTACGCTAACCTTACCCCTAGACCACCAGGTCGCCCGCACCACTAGAAACGTGAATGTAACACCTTAGAGCAGCGTTTTTAAAACTGAAAGGCAATTTTAGAATATTCTTTGTTTTTTAAACTGTGTTCTAGTGGTCAGAGTTCCTGGCTACACATTAAGAAGACCCTGGTTCGATCCCCGGCACTTATTGAAAATTTAACTGTGAAACAGTGGGTCTGGAACGGGGTCAAACTAAGCCTCGTGTGGACAAATAAGGAGATACTTGAATAAAGAAGTAGTAGTTCCAGTTTAGAAGACTGAGAATAACGGCTGGAGGGCTCTTTGTGCGGCCCACATGACACCCTCTATCTGCAAAATGTTGGCTTCATCATCGTTGACGGCAGCGGACGCTCGGTCAGTATTGCTCACTTGAGGGCTCACACCATGGAGATAGCATCAGTAATTAGGATTGTCAATTTTTTTAAATATGAATAAAGGACATTTGCCACCCGAGCCACTAATAAATAAATACTCATACATATTATAAACCGATTAAAATTTTGCATTTTTCAAGTTGAACTATTTTACACAAGTAATTTTAATACTAATTAGATATGATTTTTTCTTTCTTTATTAAGTTCTAAAGACTTCGCTATTGAATGTTCATAATATTAGTGTACATTTTTTATAAGAGCACCAGCATATATATATGCTGGTGCTCTTATAAAAAATGTACACTAAAAAGTTTGGGAATCGTTGCCTTTAGAGCACCACTGCGGTGTTAGATAAGTGTGAAAAGAGTATTTCCTTGGATTTGTGAGTCAGTCAAACACTTTGTATGTGGACACCCCTGTCGAAGTCGTTAGTGCCGAAACTTTATATAATTCTACCGAAGTCGGCTACTAATTGCCACGATTTAAAGAGCGATGGAAAACATCGAGAGCTAAAGTAGTTATATATAACCATACAACAATTTTAAAGCATATATGAGTATAAATGAAACGACACATTGGTATATACGTTCTCATAATTATAGTTTGAATATATTTTTTAAATCAGTCATCATACTATAACGTTTCTCTTTTTTTTTCTAAAAGCATTATACAGGATTAATTACTAAGTAAAACGCTCCCAAAGACCCATTTTGAACAGAAATTTTATATCAATCTTTGACCCATTTAAAGTTTTCAAAAATTGTTAGCTAACCTCCTTTTTTTAAAGTTTTTCTTTAAATAAATCTAAAGAGTTATATCTTGTAAAACCCTCCATTTTGAACAAAATTGTTTGAGTCATTTTTGTATAATCAAATAAATTAAAAATTTTAATAACCGTAACATCATTTAGTATTTTAACTATAATTTAAACTAGATTTTATTTCGAGTTATAACCAGATAACATCTAAATATCAAGTTAGAACAAAATCCATTAAACCAATCCGGCTGTAAGCCCAGGTACAGACAGAATTAATTACAAGACTAACTTTGTTGGGCTTGGAGGCACATAAAACGTCAAAATCTACCATAATCTTGAGGTAGAAAATCTTTATAGTTACAATATTTTCTCTACATGATAAAAATAGCTGTTCAGTTTTAGACATTGTCCCTTACTATCCCAATGTGCATTATATTTGTTTCTTTTGCAGATTTCTTAGAATTATATACGACAACCCTACCAGCTCAATATCAAAATTTCTTTAAAAAATAGTAAACACTTGTATCAGTTTAACCAACTGTTGGAAATGCACGCTGAGTTATTAGCGAGCAAAGCTATCAGTATCGGTACCTGTTATCTTCAAATATAACTTTTTGCTGTGAGATTAGTTGCCCTTAAAACAATGTATTTATTAAAAATGGTGTACATACGAGTCTTTAGAAATCAATACAATTGAAATTAGTGAACTTAACACGAATCTAAAAATACATTTAAATACAAGAATAAATTATTCTGAAAATGCGACGTTATAACCTCACGATTTATCCTAATTTCCCAGAGAAAATAAATGAATTCAATACACTTTTTTGTTTGTTTTTCCATTTAAAATGCAATGAAAATATTTTTATCAAAATAACCCGCCTTGGTGGCGTAATTAGCTAACGCGCTTGTTTCGCGTTGAGCTAGACTGCCGAAGACGGGGATATCGAGGATAAAATCTTGCTGGGGTGAACTGGGGTCGGAGGTTCCTAAATGGTTTTCCAGTCTACCTCCCCGCAAATTCGGGTTCATTTCCTCTACATTCAATATTCCCCAGTCCTAACTCATTAGCGTATAGCCCGAACGGGTAGTAAGGCACGTTGCGAATTATTATTATTGATTAAAATATTTCATAAACTATTTTTATGTGGTTATCCCATAAAAATTACGAAATATGTCCAGATATGCTAGTTAAATAAATATAAAACTTCAATATTGAATTATTAGATATTTTTTTAAGTAAATATATTTGTTTAGAACCATACATTTACAGGTAGGCTCAGCATTAACCTTCTTAGGATAAATTAAACTGAATTGGAAGCTTATAATTCAATTTAAATAGTTAAACAAATCCAGAAAATAAATGAAAATAACGTTTTTCAATATTTCCGCTCACATTTCTAGTCACAATTTGAGACAAGTCAATCGAACACGTAGGCGTTTAGCTGATTACAATAGGTTAAAGTCTTTAGTGCAATTTTTAAATAATGTTTTTATTGGGAAAAAATTCTTTCTTTCTAAAATAAACATTGATATGTAGGAGAACTTCCCTACCTAATGTTTTCAATGCTGTATAAATATATCACCATGGTTATTAATTTATATGATTTTTTAATAAAAACTCAAAAAACCTCAACAAATACCTTTAGGTTTTTTTATAGCAATGGAGATGCTAAGAGTGGTCCCCAACAAAGTTTATTAATCAAGATCACACAAATAATGTCACAGTACTTGATTTTATTAAAAACAATATATAGTTTAGCGCTCTTGAACTCTCTTCAAGAGTATAATGTAATACTAATCAACAAATAACGCGCGCTCTCTTTAAGAGTTACAACAAATTTCACAAAGCGGTGCATTGCTCCAGCAATAGCTGTGACGTAATGTTACAGTTACACGTAGCCCAAGCCTCAAGGTCAACCTATTAGTCAATGAATGGAAATTGCACAATGCTCAAACATACACCATTCATATATAAAATGTAAACAATAAACAAGTGATTAGAGCGAGTTTTATCTCTAGGTAATACACTTGAGATTAAGGTGTTGAAAAATTAGCACGCATCTATTATTTTTTATCTTAGGAAGAATCAAACTTAACGGGATTTAAAAAAAAAATCATAATGAAGTGCCGACAGGCGATGAAGTAGTATAAACTAGGGCAGGGGTATGTAAGCTCCTAGCACCGATGGGCACGCGGACAAAAGCTCCAATCTAATCTAACCATGTTTGCCTGTCATTGGAGGTTCGGGGTTCAAGTACTAACCATGTTTATTAAGAGTGTATGTTATCCCTAAATTTGCAAATGTAAGGACACTTTTATCAATTTTACCTTCTACATAGTTACCCCATCAGAGGAAATATAAGCATATGGACGTTAAGGCGCAGAGATTGTTAAAAATAAATGTTGTTTACTTTAAGGGAACGTGAGTTGTAGCAAAATTCCTTTTTGGACAACACAAAAAATTTCTTGAGTAGAAACATTTAGTTTAATTTTCGACATAGGCTATAGTTGTTAATATAAAACCCGCTTCGATGGCCACGTGGTATAACGCGCTACTCTCTGGTTGGATTATACTGCCGAATACGGAGAAATCGAGGTTCGATTCCGGTCGGATGCATTGAGGGTGGTTCCCTAAATGGTTTTCTACTCTCCCTCCATGCAATCGTGGGTGCACATCCTCTAAATTAAGCCTTCCTAATCCCTAACCCATTAATGTAAATTAGTACATAGGCGTATAACCTGGACAGATAGTAAGACACGACGTGATTACAAAAAAAAGTAGTATCCTAAAGTACCTCAATCAAATCCCAAACCGGACACACAACTTCCTTCAAATCTATGTTCACATTTTCCTCTCATCGCCGTCTTGACGAGTAATATCAACAGTTCTTGAAAATTTGTCTTGATCATCACGAAATTTAAATAGGGCTTTTTCTCTTTATGACCTGTATCAGTAGCCACATGGTCTGAGGCGTCACTCCCATGTTAGACTAGACCACTGATAACCGGGAGATCAGGGTTCAAATCACAGTCGAGCGTATCTTCCCAAAAATCGTTTTCTAATCTCACCCTACGCAAATACGGGTACATTTACTTTAAATTCAGCCTTTCTCCTATCTAACTAACTAGCGTAGTTCGTACTTATGCGTATAGCCTTAACAACTAATAAGATGCTGTGCTAAAATAAAATATTTACAAATACCACTTTGCCCATGACAGATATTCAAGAACTGTTGAGATTGCTATTGGTAGAAAATTCAATTAGGCGTATATACTGAAGAAATATTGTATTATTTTGATCCAGCAAGGTTTTTTTCATAATAACTGTAGAAACACTAAACATAACTAGCGTTCCCTTCCACCTAGTCTTCAAACAACGAAAGGTATACTACAGTATTTTATGTGTGGCGTCACATTTTATATAATCACATGATTTTTTTTTTGTGGTAAAGGGTGACCTGGTGGTCTAGGGGTTAAGGTGTCAGACTTCTATGCTGGCGGCCGGGGTTCAATCCTCGATCCCGGCAAAGATGTATCTGATTACCAAACCCTTCCTTCACCTCTGACAAGACATCTTGTGAATGTGAGGAATACCAGGCCTCCACCGTGGTTCGAATTCCACGTTAAACTGTAGGTCCTCCATTTTCATCTCACAATCACCCTACCATTACACATTGGCGTAAGTGCGTATAACCCGAATGGGTAGTAAGACGCGGTGCTAATAATAATAATTTTTGTGGTAAACATGGTTAAATTAAGAGTATTTTTAAAACACTCATCACTAATCAGTTTTAAAAACTTGTAAGAGTCAAATGGAGGCCGTACTGTTAAACATTTCATGGTATAGATCTGGCATAAAGTGGTGGCTCACTTTACTTTTCTGGTGGACACAATTAAGGAGTAGGCCTATTTCGCTCAACTTCCCAGAAGATCATCCAGGGTCTGACGCAACTAGCGAAATTACTAAATTACTGTCTCAGATTGTCCCACGTTTGTATAATAAGACGGTTTTATTTAACAAGTCTCGAATCAAGCCATTAAACTTCCAGGCAACATCCATTTGCATACAGCACATTTATCTTTGCTAAGCCAAAATAATAATTTTTCCCTAAACAAAAATTATTATTTTTTTATATCGGGACCTCTTTTCCATATGGGCCACACCGGGCTATGGTTGCGTTACCACAATTTTATTGCTACCAAATTCTTTGTTTTTTCCAGGTTTTCCAGAAGGAAGTCTCAGTTTTCAAAGCAGCTTAAATTTAAGAAAAGAGCTATAAAACTAAATATTTCATCAAAATGACTAAGTATGAGGTCGTGTAACTTATGTTTAACACAGGATGATTCAATATATATGGGAAACACATCTTCTGTCTCTTCACAACCCTTGTTAAAGGGGTAATAATTCTTCAGTTCCTTCTTTCGTCTACAAGTACCTACTATTTAAGCTTTCAGTTAAATTTCTCAAATTAAATATTCCAGTATTTTTTACTAGATTTTTCAAAACTGTCTGTTTTTCCGTATTTGTTCAGACATAAAAAAATTGCTGTGTTTTACCTGCTCCCCAATTTTCCAGGTGCGTGGAAACCCTGTATAGCGGCAGAATTTCAGGCTCCACAAATTTATGCTAACGTGAAAAAAGATAAAAAATAAAATAAATTATAAAGTAGAATTATAAGAATACCTTTTCATACTAGGCTGATTATTATGTATTATGTAGACTATATATTTTTTTAAATTATGTGAAATTTTGTTTGATAAAAACGCATGTAGTGTTAATGTAAGAGTGCTACAAATTATTTTAATGCAATAAATATAATCGAAAAATTCCAAGTTTGAAAGTTTTCAATTCAGTTTAATTTATCCTAAGGAATTTAACACCAAAAACAATAACGAGGAATATATAACTTACTTCGGTGGCCGCATGATCTAAGACCTTACTCTAGTGTAAGACTAGACTGCCGATTAGAGGCAGATCCTGGATCGAATTCCAGTCAGGTATTCTGGGGGTAGTTTTTCTAAAATGGTTTTCTACTCAAATGCGGGTATAGTTCATCTAAATTCAACTTCTCTTGGCACTTGGTGATTGAATATGTCTGTAACGGCAGGTCTGATATAGACACTTAAGCCTAATTAAACAGATCATAGCTACCCTAGAACCAATTATTCCCCTTCAGAAAAAATACCTATGTTACAACCGGAAATTGAACCCGGAGCCTCTATATTAGTAGCCAGGAATTCTGGACAATGGACCAAAAGGCCAGGCATTCTTATGATATGATAGTACTTCAGTATCATAGCCAAAGCATCTATGATTACACCCCCTTCCTCAGCCCTTGCGATGATCTGTAATTTTCACAGGAGAAAACTTTGAAAGAAAATATACCAGACAATTTTCACATCTAGTTTCGATACTCTTGAAAACCTTTTTGCGCGGTCGTGTTTGAAATATTATTAGAATACAAAACACTATCAAATTCCCCGCTAAACTTTATCAGCGAGACAGTGGAAGCAAACCAGTTCTAACACGAAGAAACATAAACAAACCAGTTCTGATGATCAGGAAATTGTTTTTACTGTAATTGGAAGGAAATACATCCGCTTTACCGACTAAGACTGGGTCTAGATTCATGCGCAAATTAAAATTAATAGTAAATAGTGTATAGCGTCAAGTGCACAATTAAAAAAACCTGTTTATAATGAAACGTGGTGTATAAGGTCTTACTAAATCGATTGTTTTTACTCATATGAAAAGGCTTAACCTCGTTTTACAACTAGATGTCACAAAAATACTTAAATGAAGGGTCCTTTCGAAAAACGTTTATTAAACTGTAACTTATGAAACTTGAATTTAACCTAATCTAAGTTTTGTCTGTGCTATTAAATCAAATTCGATTTTTTATTGACTCCGATTTCTTAACGCCATGTATTACTACCCATTCGGGTTACACGCTTATGGGTTAGGGATAAGAAAGGTCGAATATATAGGAAGCGTACCCGCATTTATGTGGAGAGAATGGGTAACCAATGAGGAAAAAGCATCCTCAGTACACCTGACCGGAATCGAACCACGATCTACCACCCGTCATCGGCAGTCTAGTCTATTGTGAGAGTAGCGTGGTGCCCTGAACCATGCGGCCACCGAAGCGGGTCCCAGTTTTATTACTTCCATGAATATTATAGTAGACCTAATTCTCAGTAATGGAATGACAAATATAATATTTCTCCTTTATTTTAAATCATAATAAAGACAATATATATAGTTATTGACGTTAAAACAAAGAAAATTCGTGAAAAACAATCAAGTGTAGCTACTACAAGGCATTTCAAACATGAACACAGAAGCTATTATTTTTTGTCTGGATGTATACTGGCGTTTAAATGCCTATGTCCTCTCCTCCCGCTCTCATTGGCTGATACGTCTCGAGTCCAACGATTATCCATACTGCAATCCATGAATAGTAGATCATCTTTATATAGCGTGCACTATTCACCTTGATTTTTACGAAAACCATACCAGTAGTCAAATGGTCTAGGGCATCACTCTCACAATAGACTGAACTGCCATTGGCAAGATCATTGTTCGAATCCCGGTTGGGTGTACTAAAATTTATTTTCAGGAATGGTTTCTTCTCCTCTCTCCACGTGAATTAGTGTACATATACGGATAGCCCGAACGTGCAGTGAACGCGGTGGTAACATAAAAAACAACTGTATTGAATGCAATCGAGAATCCCAATATTTAGAGTTTTATCGCTCAGTTTATTTTCTGACAAGGACGTTGCCTACCTGTGACGTCACGGCCGGTCAAGATCTTTCCCATGCTAATGGATTTACGTTTTACTCAGCGAGTTTCAAAGATTAAACGTTGAAACAAAAACCATAAATTCTTAAAAATACTAACTCTAAAAAATAGTCCTTTAGTGTTACAAAAAATTTGTTTGATCTTGAAGTAATATTTTTTTGTAAAAATATTTTTATAAATCCTCTACAACCTAGGCTATTTGTTTTAGTCAAGAAAATGGCCTATAGGAGTCTTCCTGCCAGGATGTAGATTAAAAAAGTCCGTGGTAGCATATGTCTATCTAGAATAGGAAACAAGTAAAAGGTAAAATTAAAAAGAAAGTCAAGGTTTTCAAGGCGCAAATATTAAAAGGACTGTGTGAACTCGTTAGAGGAAGAGGAAAAAGATTATTATCGCATAGAAAAGAGCCCTCTCAGAGTGAAATTCTCTTGTGATTCCCCTTCTCTTTATATTTTGTAAGCTGGCGTCTAATCGTGATAAAGCTTAGACTGCTTAGGTGGGTCAAGTTAAGATGCAATTTGCTTCACAAAATAGCTTCGAAATCGCTACGTTGGCAATGTCGTTAACACCAGAAACATCATCTAATGAGTTGCCTTAAAGCAATAACAACAATTCCAGTTCTTTCCTCACATTCATATATCGACTACAGTACTTGGTGGTGGAATGTGTCATTAACGTTGGGTATATTGTAGACCATATAAGATAATACTTAAAAATCATAATCAGAGCTTTTACGAATACATCCCCTTTCCCTGGGATTTAATGAATTGAAATTTTTATCGGAAAATTTGTTAAAAACTATTCATCCCTAGATGCAGGTATCGATGTGAAATAAAGGTCACGGGGTGAGAAGGCACTGGGAGTTTGTTGGGCACCTATAGCAAATGTGCTAGCCAAAGAAAAAATAAGGTAAAAAAATTAAGAGGGAGAGGGGGAAGGAAGGCCCTACTCAAATCCAAGTCGCATCTTTGTCTCTGGAGGAAAAGTAGGCAGAGGAAAGGAACACAAGTCTTCCTTCTTTGGTTCATTTTTTATCATTATTATTGTTATTTATTTCTTTTCTCTTTTTCTACCTGTTGGGCTCCTGGTATTACGCATAGCCATGCAACCCATGCTACTACCCGGTTGACAAACATGTGACTCAGATAATGGTTCCGGTGATTGACTCGGGTTTTAGGACAGAATAGGTTGCACAATGTTTAACACCAAGGATTAATGGATTAATCTAGGGGGCAGGGAAGGGGAAGGAGGTTTTAAAGGGTTGGCCCCCGCATTATTGCGGATATACTCAAACTCCCCACCAAAGGCAATCCATTTTATAGCGAGCCTGACGACTTGGACCATGTGACAACGGTGCTGTTTAGAAATAGGATTTATGGTCACCCACTTCAGCGGCCACGTATTCTAACGTGCTAATCTCGTGTTGGACAAGACCACTGTAGACGGGGTTCAATCTCAGTCGGGTGCACTTAGGGTGGTTTTCCTAAATAGTTTTTCACTCTCCCTTAACGCAAATGAGAGTGCACCTCCACTAAATTAAGCCTTCTGAATAACTAACCCATTATTTAATAGATAGTAAGAGCCATTGCTAAAAATAAGTAGATGTAAATATAGCGTAATGGAATGGGAAGCATAAAGGAAAATTAGATTAATATTATCAATTATAAATTGTGTAAGGAATTACTCATGACTAGCATCGGTGAACATGCGGATTAAACGTCAGGCTCGTCCAGTTTAGTTTGCCGGTAACGAGGAGGTTGGGTCTAGAATCTAGGCCAGGTGTATTGAAGGATGGTTTTTGGTAGATGTTTTATCAATTTACCTTCCTTGAAAAATGTGGGTACACTTTCTATAAGTTCTACCTTCCTCTTACCTCTCCAAATATTTTAAACATGTGGTCATTCCGGATGGATGATAAGATGCGGAGGAGAAAGAAAGAAAAAAAGTCTCCCCCATTGTATTTTGTTTTCTAAACTTCTCAAGATTCCTGTTAGTGTGAAACTAAAAATATATATCAGTGTTTTTATTTGACGTGTTCACCTATTAGAAAAAAAATAATCATAATGGTGATAGGCGAGATTTTATTTAAATATTTGTTATTAAATAATTAAAAATTACACAGTAATGAAACATTTCGGAAGGCTTAAGAAAATTCCTAGACTCGTAAAGAAGTTTGAAGGAAGTAATTTTTATCAAATGCATTTTATAGGTTTATAATTCATAACATTCACCGGTTAGTTTCAAAATATATCAAACATTAAACTTTTAATTATTGCATAGACAAACAATTTTCTGAAAATGAACGTATTTTTATGATTAACATTTACTATTGCTAAACGAGGAGGAACGCAAGACGTGTATGAATGCGCGTTGACCGTTGTATACAACAAAGAAGTCGCTTCTTGTTTTCTTTAAGCACTGCGTCTTATTACTTGTTCAGGGTATACATATATGTACTAATTACGCTAATGAGCTAGGAATGAGGAAGGTTGAATTTAGAGAAAGTGGACCCGCATTTGCGTGGAGAGAGTGGAAAAACCAGGCTAAGTACATCCAACCCAGTCATCGGAAGTCTAATCTATTGCAAGAGTGACGTCTCAGACGATGCAGCCCCCGAGGCAGGTCACTTCACTTGTTATTTCAGTACGAGTTTCTCTACTAAATCAAGTATGAAAAGATTAGCCGTATTTATGGGTCCAATTGTGGCATTTAGAGTGCTGTATGTCGAACATAGATAGTTCGATGTCTGCACGGAGTTCTCAACGTAACACGCCAACGCTGTTGCCATGGAGACCGTGCCACGCTCAACGTCAGACAGATCATAGACAATCCCATTCTCATAGGAAAAGCCTTTTACAAACACAAACTTATTTTTGGAGGCCAACATTGATAGCATTTTACTATATTGATGGTATTTTATAGTTAGTGATACTATCTATCAAAAGTGACAACTAAATATGAGTTATATGAGTTGAATTAATGTATAAGGTAGCCGTAGTATACTAACTTTTTAACTGCCATGTAAGAAGGTCCTTCCTACCAGAATCCTGATATTGATTCAACTTGATACTAGGATACTATAATCATTGAGGTTATAGTTTTATTTTGAGTTCAACCTAAGATGTATTAAGAACGTTCATCATAGCAAACCCGACTCAGCTCCCGGCTCGTGCGAGGTAAAAAGGGAAAAGAAAAGACCAAGCTATGCCAGAAATGTGTGCAGTACATTCGTATTTGAATGATTACTCGATATTTCATGAGGTAGTGATGGGGGCAAAGCGACAAAGTTTCTTGTTACCAAATACAGTATGTCCCTATTATGACAGAATAAAGATGTGTGCCCAAATAAAGCACAGTGCTTGTCTGTAAAAACACTCTATATTATGTATTAGGAACCTTTCTTAACTCTTTATCTCCATTAAGGTTTAATCAGAAATTATCCACGTGCAATAGTGTTCGTGTAAATGTACGATTTCTAGCCGACTGTACCATAGAGTTGATTGGCATGTGATGCACCCTCCTGACTTATAAGGGAATGTGAGGAAATTCACCCTCATATTCGTACAAAAACGAAATGAAAAACATTTCATGGACAACCATCCAAGATTCAAACCCCGGCCACCACCACCCTCCTACCCCCACCCGACACCTTAAAACAAGACAAGGCGAGACCTACACCCAAGCCCATGTGCCCAATGATGAGGGTGCTGCTAGTCGTGTTCATGGTATATCCATGTGCTTAGAAAGCGCGCGTTAACCAACCAAGATATAATTAAATTAAAATACGTTGCACTCAAAGAAACCAAGCTAACAACAACGCTTGCTTCTTGCAGCAGGTAAATATTGAAACGTGTAAGTCATGTTAAATAAAAACAAAACACACATAGGAGGAAAGCGAAAAAAAAACACTCGAGAAAAAAACTATTAAAAAAAATCATGGTGAGCGACTGTAGAAAGAGTTGAGGATATTTAAAAATTAAAATGACGTCATCGGACGTGAGAATATTTTAAGGTAAGGTAAGCAAGCGAGAGCTTAGCGCCACCCCGAGGCAACAAACGGTTGGCTGGTCGCGACGGACCATGTTGGGGGGGGGGGGCGGCGAAACACACGCGTACAGTCTCCGCCGATAATTCTGGAGACAGAACATGCTCGGCCACTTTCGTTGCGAGAAACTGTACGGCCATGCGAGCTGTCTGGTTCTCTAAAGATTTTGTACCCAAAATTTCAAAAAACTTAATTTGAAATAATTATAGGGTCTACTTGTTTAAGTGACCTTTAAGGCTTGAGATTAAAATTGCCCTGTGACAAATTTAGATGGATGAATCATAGGGGAAGGGGATGTATTGATATATACCTTAATTATTATGATACTCAAGTACAGTTGAAACTCTTTAGTCCGGCACGTTTTGATTCCACCGCCATTAGTTTGAGGAGTGGCCACCAGGACGGTGTTAATAGCAGCACAAAGGAGCCACAGTTGTTTTCATCTGCAGTTGAGTGTTGGTTATTCAGTCTTGTTTTGGCTTGTATTATGGCTATACTTTAGCCCTTAATTCTGTCTTCCAAGAAAACAAAAGCTAGGAAAAGGTATGTATCATTTCCTTTTTTAAGATTTATTCTACCTTTTTTTGATGACATAGCAATAAGTATGTAGAGTGACATGACAAGTCTAGGGGATAAACATAAGGGGTACCTGACCTGTATAAAGTGTTTTTAGGAGTTGAATTATGTGGTCCGATACTTGTAGGGTTCCAAGGTTGCCGGAATAAAGAGTTTCAACTGTATTAACAGATTATCTGCTTTATAGCATACCATGAAACCCCGACATCGGTGACACATTCAACCACCATGCGCTGTAGTAGATAAGGGAGTGTGAATAGAGAACTATAATCGCTGTTATTGCTTTATTGCAGCCCATTTGATGTTTCTGGTGTAACGACCTTAGGATTAGGTTAGACTGAAGTGGACTCTTTAAAACTTTGGATATCTTGATTGCATTTGTTTATTGAAATAAGTGAAACCTTTTTCCAGACAAAGTAAAAGGAAAAATTTCCATTTCACATTTCTATCTAAGCTTATGTGTTTTTTGCAAAATCAAATTTGGATTTTTGTAAATAGCTCTAGAGTTTTTCCACCCATAAGTTTTAATTGCTTACACTGCCCTTTCTTACCAAACAGATAATATCAACACCAGAATAACAAACTACCCTATTTTCAAACAATGCGCCAAATACTACATACACTACCTTAGAGCCTACATATATACCAATTTGATAAAAGGACAATCCAGTATGATCAGGCCTAAGATAATGAGTGACCACTTAGAACTGAACCAAGGTTTTCTTTATTTGTGGTCGATTACACTACAACATTACTAGAGATATGAGACACAAAGAATCTATTAAAATTTTAATTTAAGGTGGGTTTCCCAAACCTTTGGGACCGAAGGAGCCCTTGAATTAGAAAAAATACACGGAGCCCTCATTAAATAGTTTACCCTAAAATTATGGAAATTCAATAAAAACAGTTACATTTTACAAGAATAAAAGTATAAAACAAACCGAAAACAAATGCGCCTATGGCAAATGTTATTCAAATTTGAAAAATTTGGCAATCCTAGTTACTGTTGCTATTTTACAGTGTGCGAAACAAATAAGTAATATTATTAAATTGCCTCGTGTAGCCTGAGATAATTGGCGGAACCCACTTTTAAAAAACACTGGTATAAGGAATACAGGATTATAAGCATAGCTTGAAAAAAAACATGTTGGGGGGAGGAAATGTTTGGGATATTGCCACCCCCTTCAACCCGACCGAAATTATAACCTTACCCTTTCATTGGCAGCAATCAAGTGTAACGCAAGTTGATTGACACAGACCCCTCGTCCACTGGTGCGGGCTGTCATGAAAGTTTTCAACCGACCAGTTAAAAGAGTGAAAACACCCCCTCCCCTGTCAGTAAGAGGAAATTGTCGTCCACACTGCATTGTTTCCCCTGCCGCGTCGCTGTAGTAGGAACGAGGAAGGTACAATTTAGAGGAAGTATAACGTGGAAGAAGAGTGGGAAGCAATTTATTAATAAAACAATACTCAAATTAGATCTTACCGGGATTATAGCTGAGACCTCTCATTTTACAGCAAGACGGACTAAATGAATCTGACATTTAAAGTGCGAATCCACCGATGCTGATTGTCCATTCTTAGGTAAACCTAGTCGGTTGGGCGCATAGATCACGAGGATGGATTCCCCG
>CABEEJ010001736.1:129041-139175 GCA_901482245.1 Timema douglasi | reverse complement strand
TTCCGGGAACAACCTCACCAGTATCCGCCACAGGCAACGAACTAACCATTCCCACTCAAAACTGGGTAGCAGCTAGCACAAAAACCTCACAGTTTGGTTTAGAGCAAGGGTGGCAAAATACCAGAAACATTTTCTATAATTCTCTCAATTCCTCCTTAATCTTCTATTATAAGCTGTCAGAGCTATACTTTTTATACTCAAGGTCAAGTTAAGAGCAGGTGCATTTGATAAGAAAAGGGAGAGTGGAAAACCATACTGAATAAGCATGTCAAACTTGATTCTGCGTGATTCGTGGACTTTTTCGTGGACCAAAATAAGTTATAATGTGGCTCAATTAGTTTTTTTTATATACGCTGTAGGAATATAACATTTGAGCTTATGAAATTAGGAATTTAGTCATTATTCGGTGAAATCTAGCGCGTGAGGTTGCTGTACCAAATTTTACTCATTACTCACCAAAGATTATTAAATTCGCGCACCAAATATGAGAAATATTTGCCAGCACACAAACGTGTTTTCGCGCATGGAAAGGAACAAACACCCGAGCAATCACATTTACTGACACTTGTCATCTATTTTTAGTAAAACGTGACTTCAACAAGAAATCAAAAGCCACTCACACATTTTGATTCAAATATACAGTTTCAAATTTTTTGTAAAAAAATATAGGACAATTCTTAGCATTTTAAGTAATCTTAATTCTATTTTTGTTATAGTAAGGGTTTTAAAATTGAGATTTTTCCAATTATGATGGTTGATAACATTGAACCTTTTTAAATGCGGCCCCCTCGTTATATTCAATGTTCAATGTGGCCAAACGAGTTTGAAACGCATACAATTTAGTTTATTACACCAAATGCCATTGGACAAATCTCATAGAAGATGCAACATATATTTGCGCTCAACATTGACAATATCTATAAAATAAATGGTACGGAACTCCGCAAACACTTTCTCGCTCTATTGTTTAAAAATAGAGATATTTACTCAAAGCTCGTAATATAAGTAAAACGAAATAATATACACTAGCAAACCAAAGCACAAATTGCACTATACTTACATAAAACATTTTTTGGTACCCCGTTTTAAATTTTATAATTTTATTTTTAAAGAATAAATATCCTCATTTGTATGTTTGGACCGATAAAAAAAATCGATAATTGGTCAACACTTCGTATTAAAATGTCGACTTCCAGTTAAAATTTTCGACATTTTATTGGTGATGCACAACTTCAGGTCATCGCATTGTTATTAAATTCTTAATTTATAAATTATGACCAACTAGAAATGTAAATTTTAACTATTGAGTCTAAAATGAAGGAGATAGATCATTGTTGTTCAAACATTTATCCTAACGTAAGAGGCTTAAGGAAAAATAAGAAAATTTTTTGAGAAACTTACTTCTATTTAATTACTCGATGGCATTGGAAAATTATTGCGTTAAAACTTAAGTAGTATCTCTGTACAACTAAAGCTCACATAATTGTATTAATATATTTGCCAATATCTCATAAACTGTTGGTTTTATATAAATATATTCCATATAAAGGTTTTTTATTTTTAATAGTACTACAATTTTTCTATGGTAAGTTATTTAGTATCTCAAATAGTTGTGAATATACAGAAATTTCAGCTTCTGTAAAGTATTCTAAAAGTAATTTTCGTGGGAAAATGAAAATAGCCAATTTATTTATAATCCTAATCAACACCTAAACACGAATTTTAATCAAAATCGTTAGAGTCAATTTTGAGAAAATAGTTTTTATCTCTTCTAGCCCTTTATTAAACTACTCTTAATTTTAAGTTTAAACAGATACACAGACAGACGGCATTGCAAAGAACACTTTTTAAGGGTCTGGGGGTCATGAGACGTCGACATCCATCATCATTTCAGGTTAGATTTTTTCACGGTCGCGATACTTCTTTAGTGTTCGAAAAGTTAATATAGGCCTATATATATACACACTTGCATATAGCGTGAAAGTTATTGGTTTTACAAAAATATATTTTGAATAAAATATTTGTATTATAAAGAGATCTACATATTTGTAACGATAAGTAATTTCTTATCTCAAATTGTTTCGAAGATATGATAAAAAATGATAATTTACGCATCAGAACGGAGACATTAAAGTCATTTTGCCGAAATATTGAGAGTAGCCATTTTGTTTGGAATATTTAGAAATGTTTAGAAATGAAATTTAATCAAAATTGTTTGAGCCAATTTTGAGAAGATCTATTTTTTCTCTTTTTGCCCTTCTGCAAACTTACCCTTAATTCTAGGATTAGATATCCAATTCCAAAAAACCCTATGAAAACCCTAAATACCAAATTTTAGCCTAGTTTAGGCTCTAGTCCAAGTTACAGACAGACGGAAATTCATAAACAACTTTTTTGGATTCAGGTGGTCATTAAACGTCGAGAATCATCAAAATCTCGAGTTAGATTTTTTTGACGATTACAATACTTTTTCTACCTGTAAGAAAGCGAGAAAGTAAAAATGACATCTCCATGACTTTACGTATGACTAAGCGAAAGTAGAGATAATTTTTATAGATGTTAGATAAGGTCCTTTCAAAGAAAATTTAAATACATAATATCCGATTATACAATTAATAATAACTATAATAATTTAAGAATAGTTAAAATAAATAATTTTTTTATAGCTTTTTACAAAAAACATAAATACTGTATTATGTTACATTGTTTTCTTTTATTCCAAAATAATTCTAAACCTAAGTGAAATTATGTGTAACATAGTCATTTTATCATACCTAATAAATACACCATTAATTCAAAACAATATTTAATATTTTAAAATATGTGTTATTGTTTACAACATATAAGAATGTTAATTTTATGCTTGGTTGTAGTAATTATATATTGCACAGATACCACTGGGATAGTAACCCTCGTTTTTTCGCAAGAAAAGTAGGCCATCGTCCAGTAGTTACTATTCTCAAAATAGCTCTGATCAGTTTAGAATTAAAGGGAAAACCTATTTAATATCAAGTTAAACATATTCTTGATAACTAAATAGTATTTTAAAATAAGATCATTTACAACAGTAGCAGTCATTTGATAAATGAGAATTTGTAGCTTTTCTGAACAATGAAATAACAAACAATCAAATTAACTGTCCTGTTGTTTTTGCGAGATTAGCCGAATAATCCCAATTATCTTGTGTCGTTTCATCTTGTAGCTCTCCAGACTCGTGGTGTAGTGGTTAGTGCACCAGGCTACGTTACAATAAGTCCCGGGTTTGATTCTCAGCTGGTACTTTGAGTATTTTTCCTGACGGTCACCAGGGTTTGGTTAGTTAGGCTTAAGTTAGGTTTAAGTGTTTCTACTGGTTTCACTTTCTCATAATATCACCCTCACCTCTTCTCATCGGGAAATGGAAAGAGCCTCCACGGAAAGGATGTACTATTAGTACATTCGGGCTTCCCCTGAACAACGGTACATTAGTATTGGCTAATCTTTCCACAAACTGGGCTAAGAATTATATAGTCCTGACGCGCAGTATTATTAGTATTACCTTGTAGTTCAATTTGAACTAGTTCACGCCTAGGAGGTGAACTAATTTGACTCGTTCAGCTAGAAGAACAGTTCAATTTAAGCCATTCGTCCGCGAACAACAAATCTCTATTCTGGAGTGAAGGGTTCGGTTCCTATAATGATACATGGCTCTTTTTTTAAAAACCAATATTGTGAATTTTACAACTCTCTTTTGAATGAATGGTGGTTTCTTATTTTCCTTTTACTTATATTTCTCAATTCTTCCCTCAGGACGTTAAGAAGAGTCATATTTTAAAAGGTAGGACCTTATCTGACATCTAGAACAGTTATTGTATCTACCTACGCGTATTCATATGTTAGGTCATATTATTTTCAACTGTCACATTAATACACAGTGAATACCTCTAATAAAATAGTAAAACGTTTATCAATTCTGTCCACTCTTAAGGTAATATTTTACAAATACCCTTCCAATGTTAACTCAACTATAAGCATATGTTCTCATAACCACCATGTAAATCTAGGTACAGTGGAACTGTATTTGGTTTGAATACACTCGTCTTTATTTATCCGAGACCTACCCCTGGTGACATACTAGTGAGCACGAGCTTTTACCCCTCATCGCATCGTTCCCCAACCCCTAGGGATGTATATAAGCCCTACGGTTTATGGATGGATTAGTTCATGACACCCTATAAGTGAGGGTTATTAACAGGCAATGTGAAGAGGGAGGGGTAGGGGGGGGAGTGATATTAGCAACCCTCACTGACCCTGTCCTGGGTCAGCTTGAGGGCACACAATACCTTTATAACAGTGAGCGACACGTTGGTTAATCATAGCAAAGTTTAATGGATGTTTGCAATTGCTAATAAACGGACTTTTTTTTTAAGTGCTCCACATAATATCAGTACTCTCCCGTAGAGGTTTGAGATGGAAAATTTTCCGTGTTCGGTTATTTTATTCTTGAAAAATATTATAGACACTTTAATTTAACTAGTGTTGTAGATAATATATACCATGTTTTAAAGTTTACACGGGAATTAAATTTCTCTAGAGGACGTCCAGAAACAATATCAAATGAGTTACAATACAGCGATTCCAGTTCTCTACACACAGACCGTAACGACTATAACGCTTGGCGGTTTAATCTGTTACTAACGTTGGGTCTACTTTAGAAAATATATGTTAATACTTCTATTTTATTATAAAAGCCCAGTTACTCCTCCTAGAATTTATTAATTAAAAAATTCTTATTGTCACTATTAGTTGGATTTTACTTTCTATATATCATCAATAAGTTGATTAAAGTATTTTTTATGTGTTTGTTAAGAGCTTTTCCCCTCCACACAATATTTGATACCTCCTCCTGCTCTCACATTTCAGCTCCTTCACCTATTTAATAGACCACAAGCCGCCACTGCAGAAACATTTCATAATAAAATTTACCGGTTTTTTTTCTCTCTCTACCCCTCCAGTCTGTCTTCATATTTACATTCATGATGTAAGGATGAGGAGAGAATAATTTAAAGGAAATATGCCCGCGTCCACGTGAGGGGATAACGGGAAAACATTTATGAGATTCCTGGTCGGTACTCAAACCCCAAAACTTTAATTACTATAAATTGTGTGTTTGTGATGACTTAGACCGTGCTACCTACGATGCAGGTTAAATGGCCTTTTTTAATTCACGATTTTGATAAATATTGAAACCGAAAAAGTTGTTTTCACGATGCCATCTCTCTGCCTGTCGACCTAGAGTCGAAACTATTTTACCGATCGAGGTAAAACATGGTATCCAGTGTTTTCACTGGGTTTCCTCGAGGAAGTATTGGAAATAGATATCTAACCCTAAAATTAAAAGTATCGAAGGGAAACAAGTTGTTTTTGTTGCATAATATGCTCTTAACGATTTTGATTAAATTTTGTATCAAGGCATAACATACTGTTACATTTCCACATAAAAATAACTTAAAGAGTATTTTACATTAGCGGAAATTTCCAATTTTGACCATATCTCCGCAACTATTTAAGATACTAAATAGCCTATCACTATAAAGTTGTAGCTATTAAAATTAATACTAGAAATATTTTATTTGAAATACATGTTTATAAAAACAATAGTTTCTAAATTACAGGCAAAAATATTTGTATATATTATTGAGGTCTTTGAAGAATGAAACCGATTGTTTTCCTCTTTTCTAATTGTTTCTGTAACAGAGTAAATTATTTCATTTATGCTATTTGGTTTTTTTTTCTGCAACAATGTACATTATTTCTTTTCACATATCTTACGAGTTTTAGTACATGTTTCTATTTTAAGATAAAAGCAAAAGTTGGTGCGGTGCACCATAGAATTAATTTTGTAATATAATATATTAACCACACACGGGCCTCAGCCATATGTTTGTCCAAAATGTGGTAGTAAACTTAGTAACGTTAGAGCAATGTTTCATGTTGAAAAATGAGGAAATATAAACCCAGAATAATAGTAACTATAATTTTCACCACACAGCTATTAACTAATTAATTTGTTTGTTCATTATATTACTTATATTTATGGATGAATGAAAGCTGTATGTAGATAAATCATTAAATAAAGAAATAAGTTGTATGTAAAACAACGACAGAAATTATGTCCCCAGTGTTGTTTGTGTTCGATGTTTAAGTTTAATTTCTGTGTTACCCGCTTCGGTGGCCGCATGGTCTAAGGCGCTATTCTCGCAGTGGACTAGAATTCCGATGACGGGGAGATCGAGGGTCAAATCTTAGTTGGGTGTACTGAGGGCTGTTTTAGCAAAATGGTTTTCCACTCTCCTTCCATACAAGTGCGGATACATTTACTCTAAGGACAACTTTTCTCATCCCTAAAATCATAAGCGTATTGCCATAACCGGTTAATAGAGGTGTTGCAAAAAAAAAGTGTTTGTTTATAAATATAGTCTGAGTGGCATGTAAATAACCTCTTAAGAGACATACCAAATAAATGAAAAAAGGGTCTGTATGCATTTATTTATTTTAAGTCTTTCAAATCTGGCCCCAACTCTCAGAAAGGAATACAATAAAGTAGGTTTAGTAATATTTTGTGCTGAAGGCTATTTTTTTTCCTATGGTGATTCAATTCTAAAAAAAATTCGCGCTGAAATGTTCAACTTTGACCCGGGATTAATCCCCGATCTTGTGCAGCCTGGGGTTATTTTATTCCTTTATCAACGCGGTTTATTGCACCTTATATTCCAGATGAGCTCTGGCGTTTCTCCTTAAAATTCATCTTCATCTTCCTGTACTCACAGATTTTTTCCCTCCCGCTGTGTCTTAGTACTCGATGGTTATAGGACTACGTAGAGATGAACATTTTCCGGTAGACTATGAATTATAACATTTTCCGCACTGACGGCTTACAGTCTAATACGTACGTAGGTGAAGGGGCTGAAATAGGGGAGGCTAGTATTATATACTTTGTATAATGCCATAAAATATTTTGTTAGGGGATCAGTGGGAGAGGAGGGGGCGGCAAAAGCTCTTAGCAAATACTTAGCAAACATTTACTTTAAAAAATTCTTAATCGTGATATACTGTAAATAAAATCCAGACAACAAATGTAAACTAGAGATGAAAATGTATATGTAAACATCTTCACACCTTTTGATGGCCACGTGATCTAACGCGATACTCTAATGTTAGACTAGAATGCCGATGAGGAGGAGCTCGGGGTTGGAAGCTCAGTCGAGTGTACCGAGGTTATTTTACAAAATTATTTTCCACTTTCATTTCACGCAAATTTGCGTACACTTCCACTAAATTCAACCTTACTCATCCTTAACCCATTAGCGCAATTATTACGTAAGTGTATATGTAACACTAACGTGGTACTAACAAAAAACCATCATATCAATAAGTTCCAGATGAATGAGATGTATTCACAAGGGTTTTGATTACTATAATAAAGTATAAACATATCTGGTCCACATGCTAGTTACACATCCAACCACCAAGTGCTATAGTCAATGCGCGAGCATGAGAATATAATTGAAATATGCTTTTTTTTATCTATAGGAGCTCATTTAATAACGTTTCTGGTTTTAAAGTCGTTGAGGTGACTAAACTGAAGTGAAAACTCTGAATATAATGATTACATTAGTTAAGGGAGTGGGGAATGTTTTGACGTTATTATTATTATTAGTACCGCGTCTTACTACCCGTTCGGGTTATACGCTTAAGTATTAATTACGCTAATGGATTAGTAATTAGGAAGGTTGAATTTAGATTAAGTGAACCAGCATTTTCATGGATGGTGAGTGGAAAACCATTCAGGGAAAACCACTCCCAGTAAAACAGACTGAGATTCGAGCCTTGATCTCCCCGTCCTCGGCAGTCTAGCTCAACACGAAACTAGCGCGTTAGCTAACTACGCCACCGAGGTGGGCTAAGAGACATAATTGAGAAAATTTGAGAAAAGGCCACATGTTCCCCATCCTTGCCTTATTACATTTAATAACGGGAATTTTTTCAAGTAAAAATTAAGTTGAACATTATCCGTAGAAAATTCACATCTCACGTCTCTAATTATGTGTATATTATTTACGTTACTTGGTTAGGGATAAGAAAGATACAAATGTGAGGAAATGTAACAGAATTTGTGTGAAATACTACTCTCAGATACGCAGCCTGGATTCGACTTAACACTTAGACCGTGTGCGTGTCATAGATTATATAGATATGACTATCTATATTAAAGCAATAGCGAGCACGCGCTTGCTCTTAGAAATGAATGTCTTGTATCCCGAACTAAGACGGAGAAACAATGTTTCAGAGAAATGTTCCTCGCTAACAAAGGCGAGAAGCCAACAAGGAAGACGCTGGTAATTAGCTGTAGCTATCCTGCTGAATACAGTAACAAAACACTGACGAAAGTTTGAAGGGTCGTCTTTGTTCCCTCGGAGAGGAGAGTTGATGTGGCGGAAGGGAGGGAAAGTAGGGGAGAAGCAAAGGGTGCTTCAGACAAGAATGTGCAGTGGTTCAAGTATCGGAGGGGACGACTCTTCCAAACCACGCTCGGTTATTTGTGTTTATATCTGATGCGAGCGATTCGAATGTGCGCGGGTTTTGATTGGTTACAGGGCTATAGCAGTCGGGTTGACGTGAATTCCATCCCGCTATTCGAATGTACGCGGGTTTTGATTGGTTAAAGACCTATAGCAGTCGGGTTGACGTGAATTCAATCCCGCTATTCGAATGTACGCGGGTTTTGATTGGTTACAGACCTATAGCAGTCGGGTTGACGTGAATTCCTTCCCGCTACTCGAATGTACGCGAGTTTTGATTGGTTACAGACCTATAGAATTCGGGTTGACGCAAATTCCTTGCCGCTATTCGAATGTACGCGGATTTTGATTGGTTACAGGGCTATAGCAGTCGGGTTTACGCAAATTCCGTCCCACTTTTCGAATGTACGCGGGTTTTGATTGGTTACAGGGCTATAGCAGTCAGTGTTTACGCAAATTCCATCCCACTATTCGAAGTGGGGTTTTATTGGTTACAGGCCTATAGAAGTCGGGTTGACGCAAATTCCTTCCCACTATTCGAAAGTACGCAGGTTGTGATTGGTTAAAGGACTATAGCAGTCGGGTTGACGTGAATTCCATCCCGCTATTCGAATGTACGCGGATTTTGATTGGTTACAGGCCTATAGCAGTCGGTTTGACGTGAAATCCATCCCGCTATTCGAAGTGGGGTTTTATTGGTTACAGGCCTATAGCAGTCGGGTTGACGTGAATTCCTTCCCGTCTATTCGAAAGTACGCAGGTTTTGATTGGTTAAAGGGCTATAGCAGTTGAGTTTACGTGAATTCCGTCCCGCTATTCGAATGTACGCGGATTTTGATTGGTTACAGGCCTATAGCAGTCGGGTTGACGTGAATTCCATCCCACTATTCGAAGTGGGGTTTTATTGGTTACAGGCCTATAGCAGTCGGGTTGACGTGAATTCCTTCCTGCTATTCGAATCAGTCAATTAATTCCAACCCAGCCATTAGCATTCGAGGCAGTAAATTCCATCCCGTATTAAATGTAAACAAAGTGAAACAAAATACTAAATAAACTATTAAACAAGAACAAAATTCCATAATATATAACTTGAATAAATCCTTCTATAGTTATTATTTTAATATTTTTACTATGTATTATTTATACTATGTATTATGTAATGAAAAACTATAATTAAGTGGTGTGTTCTTTTATTACTGTGGACTGTTTTAATGCAGTTTGAAATACTACAGTAGTCATCATCAACTGACTCCAGCTTATGACCGTGTCATTTCAGTAAAATAGTAAAATGCCTCGCATCTTCCTCTATACTTTCACCATTCTTCCTCCTTTAATTGCTTCCATTATTCTACTCTTACTCACACACTTTCCATTATCTGTTCCTCCCTAATGTAATTTTCCTACATTGTTCATTTCCGTCACTTTCTTTGGCATCCTCTTCTCCATCCTCATTACATGTCCATACCATCTCAGTCTTGCTTCCTCTACTATCTCATGTACTCAAACATCCTCATTACATGTCCATACCATCTCAGTCTTGCTTCCTCTACTATCTCATGTACTCCAACATCCT